>CM076577.1:956885333-957163238 GCA_034641835.2 Pinus albicaulis | reverse complement strand
CGAGGCATAAAAAGGTATCTTTCAAACACCTAATTAGCTTACATTAATCATCAATCCGGGAGCGAATTTTTATTTCAAGAGTGTACTCTGTCTGAGGCTACAATTATCTAAGAGTAATGTTGTGAAGATGTAGTACAGAACTCTGAATACAAGAATAAAAAAATGCTTGTAAAGGAGCCTAATTACAAATGTAAATGCTCTGAAACTTGAATTAAATCAAACTGCAAAACATTGATCAGGGATACAGTAGCAATAACTCTTTCCCTTAGAAATTGATGCAAGATAACCAATCTGGGGACTTGGAAGAAATAACCTCTGTCCTCTACAGTTGGTGATCTTAAAACAATCGAAATAAAATCAAACTCAAACTACTTGCTGATAAAGATAACTTGAAAGGAATTGCAAAAGCTTAAAAAGGGACAACAACTTGTAACTCCTACGCATACACAGCAACTGTAACCAAATAATCTGCTAAAGTAAAGCTATGAATTAGAAATAAGCAAGAACTGGAAATGGAACAGCAATATAATTTGAACAACAATTACAAACTTAACTAACTTCAATCTATCGCCGGCCAATACTATAGATCAATCGATCACAAAGAGTTGTAAACTAAGAGAATAATAGCTTAGAGTTGAATACATAACAATAAAGCTTCAAAACGATAGCAGAATAAATGAACAATAGATGTCTTTCTTGCAAAGAATAAAATAGTAATGCAATTCGTTAATGAATCAACGGTCAATCAACTCTGCAATCGAAATAGGCTGTAAACACAACTTCTCACAACAATAAACAAGGATTAAGAATACAAACAACAAATTAATTCCACCAGAGCTAGGCCCTTAGCGCCAGTGAAATACTGCTGGGCTACTTCAGATCTTAAGAAATGAAACGAAACACGTGCTTGATATTAATTAAACATAAAGTATTACAGAGGCTGTTCTCTCAAAGCCGAGAGTCAATGAAACATAGTATTGCAGAGAAATGTCTAAATATAAGAACTGTCTCTGACCAACTGACTCCGTGATCACTAAAGGACATTGCTTTATATATCAAATCTTGATGGACAAGATGAGGAGTTAGATGAGTTTGAACAGCGACCCCTCAGGCTCAAAGAATCCTGAGGGATTTGCTCCCCTCTATTTAGTTATCAACTTGTCTACTTTGACCGAGGCCGAGCTGTCCCCTGCCTTTTCTTGGAAATTCGTTCAGATCTCCTTGCCTTTGGCTGGATATGGTTCAACGCTGATGGAGCAGGAGTTACATTGATCTCAACCTCGCCTTTGGTATAGCTGTTCGCTTCGTCTAATCCCTGTTTTATCAACAAAAATCATCCTTTAGTCATCTTTTACAATGAATGCAAATCTTTCCAATCCCATCATAATTCTTATAATAAATTACCTTCTCAAGGCAAAAAGGAGTATGTCCATAGTAAAAGAATGAGAAAATATACAGTAATTTCATACCTTTTTCACTGCCCAACATACCCCCTGCTTAATCTTTTTCATGTCCTCATGAAAACTATAGTTCACATGGAGAGCAGTCAAAGAATAAGCCAGATAAGGTTTGTCATCGACAGGTCTAAAACCATGTAGTGCAACTAATTCCTCAAAAACATGTTCTATCTGTCCTTTAGGGAGTTCATAAACAACTTTGTAGTCTGAAGTAGGAAACCATGCAATAGGACTACGGAACCTATATCCTAACCAGAATGGTCCTTCTTTTAAAACGAGCTGACTATAGGAAATCAAGCGGTCTGCAGCTAGCCCAAAGTTTCTATAATTAAGTGGTTCTCTGTTTTGCACGTTTTGATTGGAAATTCTCCATCGGACCTTAGCTGCTATATAAGCTTGGTTCCTAATGGATGAGAAATAATCTGTTCCATTCAAGATAATCGATTTGAGGACAGGCCCCAATACTTGGAAAACGCCTTCCTTTGTCATAAAACTTCTGTGTCTAGCCCAAAATTGGGATGGGTTCTGAGGTTCACTCCTAACCAACAAATATAATTCAATCTCTTGCCTTTGGAAAGCATTATAGGCTTTAAGCCATTTTAATTGATTTACAGCAAAGGAAATGAATGCTTGAAATTGAACATCTCCCATAAAAGGGCTAGGGTTTGATTCACAATCATTTTCAAGTATTAGATTATGTAAATAAAATTCACACAAAAGGCGTTGTACTTTGATCCCATAAAGTTTGCAGCATGATACAAAGTCATCTATAGTTTTTAGCTCTATGGATTTCCTTGCTTTAACTGCCTTGATCTTTAGCTGTAAATATATTTCTAGTAAAAATAAAGCATAGTTTTTTGCGGGGCATCTACAGGCTAAGACATCAGTGTATAGGGAGCAGAGAGTGTTCATTTGATTGTAGGCTAGTTTTAATTGGTTCATTACCTTGTCGGTCTTTTTCTCTTCTCTTCGACACTTTTCGTGAGCTTCTGCTTTTGCTTCATGAATACTCTTCATCTGTTGCTGCAGTTCCTGATATCTCTTCCTTGGGAGAGTGTCTTCTTCCAACCTTTGTCTTTCTATTCGGGCCTATGCCAACTCCTCTTGGAGTCTGGCTAGTGTCGAGTCACTAAAAGTATGCTGACTACTAGATTGCATGCTTTCATTTGAAACAGGTCCCTCTGGAACATCTTGTGTTGGAATAGCTGTTTGTTGCTCCGTATCTCCATAATTGGGTTCAGGCATGGCTTCTTCAACTTGGGGGTTCCTCTTAGCGGTCACTTTTCTCTTTTTCGAAGCTCGCTTAGTAGCTATGCTTCTTCTCTTAGGGGCTTGCTTAGGAATTTGTTCCATTCTCATAACCCTAATGGTTTGCCTGAGCTGTTCTATGAGTTTATGAAGCTTCATTCACTCCCTACGAATCTTTTCAATCTCAGTTACTTTCCTCCTCTTTTTTAGTGGGACAACTGTTCCTTTATCTGAACCCGTTTGCTCGACAGGGTGTTGGTCCATATCAGCAGTGCCTCCAGTTAAGTTCTCTTCTTGGTCTTCTGCTTGGGGTTCCTCTTCCACATTCATATGCCCTTGTCTAAATTCTTTAGGAATCATATCCTCAGTTAATTATGCAATCTCCTGAGGGCTTCCAAGTTGGGATATTACTTCAGTGTTCTCATTTTCTTGTTCATGCCTTTCAGGGGAAGCAACCCTATCTTCGCTAGGGTTTTATGTTTCATCCAGAATTTCTTCAGCTGTATTTTTGTTGACTGCAAAGTGCTCCTATAACTTATCAATATTAAGATCCAAAGGGCTATGAGGCTGCGCATAGTTAGTCATATTGGCCAAAATTTGGGCCAATTGGTCTTCCTGTAAAGGGCTTGCGGTAGCATTATCGGGAGGCTCTGTTCCTTCTTTTTCACTGTTATGATTGTCTTCATTCTCCTCACATGTATGATAGCTTCCTTCTTCCTCATCCGAATATTGAATTTCTCCTTCAGTTTCTTCTTCCTCAGTATTTCCTTCCTCTGCACTAGATTGTTTTTCACCACTGCTGTGGTGGCTTATTTCTTCTTCGTCCGAGTAGCGAATTTCTCCTTCCATTTCCTCTTCTTCATCAGTACGAGGGCTTGCTCCCTCCAATTGTGGAGGTTTTTCATCCTCTGAGCTATGCAACTCCAGGGGCTGGCTACTATTGCCTGGAAGTCCTTCCATCATCCCCCTAATTTGTTTTAAACGAAGGGATTGTCTGTGAGTTGATGGCTCAGCTATTGAGCCAGCCATTCTCTTCCGTTTCAGGGCAGGTAGGGCCAACCCTCCATCAATGGAGAATATCAAATCTTCCCCGCTGGTCTATTGTTCGGTGAGGCTATGAATTACTATTAATCGAATTAAACAATGGTGGCTGACCACCATATCTGCGTGCTGGGCTTTTCTTATGTTACGGGCAATATCATACAGCAGGGAATCTAAAAATGCAGGAAAATTGATAGTGCATTTCTGTTTTAATACAACCAGTAGCTTAAGGTGGTGAGGTCTTACCACATCTTTTCGTCTGTCGCACGTTATGTAGGCCTGCACAATATTGGCCAATTCCATCCATGGTTCTCCCAGTGATGTTGGTTGAACTCCTTTTCCTTTGATAACCAATGTCTGTCCGTCATCCTGAAAGATCTTCATGGCTTCTTGAAGCCTAAGCTTCTTCTACGTCCATATAGTTCCTTGCACTGGTATTCCTGATACTTCTGCAATTATTTCATCAGATACAACTATCTGTCTTCCTCTCACCATGGAGAATCCTTCTTGCAAATTCTGTAAAAATTCTGAGGCCACTGCTTCGTGAGGTTGTTGCATCTTCATGAAATATGTAGTCCATCCTATTCTTTCCAAAATCTCTCGTGCAACATCCGAAATGACCAGCACCTGTGGTTCACTGCGAATTGGTCGCCCTCCCATCGTCTCTATACCCTGTTAGTTTTTTTTTTGAAACACACAGTGATCGCAATGGAACAACACGTTAAATTGGAATAATGTCGTTATTTCCTAAAATGCGAGGATTTAATTCACATACAGGTAAAGAAATATTGGGATTTTCTCTGCATGTAAACATCCGCGCCCCCCCTGCTTGATGATAGGTCGCCCTCGACCATCAATTGAGAGAGGCAGCGTGGCATAGCGGTAGTACAACAGGAAAAAAGTAGGCATAATTATTATACATTCAATCAAATTATGGCAATCATTGAAATCAATGCGTGTGATAAATCGATAATAGATATAAAATCATTTTGTAATGATTCAAATATGAGGAGAAGGGACAACTTAAGATAAACATACGTACATATGTGTTTATTACCACTTCAAACTAATATGATCGATTTGTAATGATATTCATGTATAATAGGTTCAAAATGGAAGGTTAAGGATTCATACTTTCATTTGATCCTAAATAGAGATATAGGAAAAAGGGTTAGATGTGACTATTGATGTGTATAAATGTGACTCCAATACCATCAGCAGAGCTCTGTTGCCCACAAGTGTCCATAACCTTGATAGAGTTGCTTTTTCACCCTTGGAACCATTATCCTTTATTTATACTGAGGAAGTGCTTGTTAAATGTCATAATGGAGGCCATTGTGCTGGCTTGGTGACCAGATAAATCACAATGCCATTCACCGGGAATAAGTGAAAGGTGGGCAAGCCGGCTCGTGATGAGACCTCCTGTTCCAAGGACTTCCTTATTTTTTCAATTGTCCATTGGACCATATCCCTAGTTTGGTGGCCATGATGGGAATTCCACTTCACTGACTTCCTTATGATCATGGTAGGTTGTCTCTTAATGAGACCCCCTATCCTCCATCTGCCAAATCATAAAATTATTAGTGGAACATATAAATATTTTTCTTTTTCATATAGCACTTTCCTAGTTATTCATAAAGGATGGCTCAGCACTCCTTAAGAGTAGGGATGGTGGAAGAAGTCTAAACATCTCAATAGAAAAGAATATGCCCTTATTCCTACTCCATAAATAGAAATCAAAGAAAGTTATATCATATGGGAAAGAACCAATCATGATAAGGATAATCGATCAGATTAATTCAATGGTAATAAAACAACAAGATTATGTTATTAGTTAAGTCCCTTTTTCCTATTTTCTTATCATTACTAAGCAATTTTCTTAAAAATGACGATTTATTTTGATTTGCTGATTACAGTAAGCTTTAATTTGTATGATTGTATATGAATAATATGTTTTCCTTTAGAAGAGTCATCAGAAATTCTCAAAATGCTAATCTAAAACAAAAAAATAATTCACTCAAAAGGCGTTGTTCCTTTAAAAAGAACAGCAGAAACAATATACGAAACTGCTGTTCCTTTCAAAAGGAACAACAAAAAGTGCGAAACTGCTGTTCCTTTTAAAAGTAATAGCAAAAATCTACGGAACTGATGTTCCTTTTAAAAGGAACAGCAAAAATCTACGAAACTGTTGTTCCTTTCGAAAGGAACAACATAAGTGTTGTTCCTTTGGAAAGGAACAAAAAAACTCAAAACATGCAAAATGAACAGAACTTTTGAGAAAAACGAATTGTATAAAACAGACAGTGAAAACTAAAATAACTAGAAATTTGAAAAAAATGAATTTTCTAAACAAATAATCCAAATGAATAAACAATCTTTATGTACAAAAATTTAAAAAAAGAATTGATTTAATGAACTGGTGTCGAGGAGGAGTTATCCCCTTCAGCAAAAATTTCCATGGTAGAATCTTCCCTTAACTGTTGGTAAAAGGATTCCTGGGTAAGCAGTTTATGATACAATCGTACTCGATGACCGTTTACCTTAAAGGAATGCCCAGATCCATCAATGGTAGCTAATGTAATAGTGCCATTATTATGCACTTTTTGTATTTCATAGGGTCCGAGCCATCGTGTCTGGAGTTTCCCTGGAAAATCTTGAAACCTAGAATCATATAGGAGTGCCCAGTCTATTTCGTGGAAGATATTTTGTTTAATCAAGGCCTCATGCCACTTTGGTCTCTGTTGTTGAATTAACGCTGTGTGCTGAAGAGCAGAGAGCCTAATTTCATCTAACTCATTAATTTGCTGTAGTCTTTTGGTCTGGGCTTCATTTAGATCTAGACCCACCTTCTGAGCTGTTCTCAATGTCTGAATTTCAAATTCTATTGGAAATATGGGTTCTTTTCCAAATACCAATTGATATGGTGAATATCCCGTAGTGGGTCTCCACGTTGTTCGATATGCCCACAATACTTCTGGAAATCTATAGGCCCAATCACGTCTATGTGAGGCAATGGTTTTTGTTAATATAGATTCAATGACTTTGTTCGTGCTCTCAACTTGGCCATTGGCCTGTGGATGGTATGGGGTTGTAATATTGTGCTAAATGTGATAGTTTTGTAGTGTTTCAGCTAATTTATTACCTACAAACTGTGGTCCTCCATCTGTGATTATGTCCCTTGGAAGGCCATACCGAACAAAGATTTGGAAAATAAACTGTATTACAGAGTCCTTTGTAGCTTTTGAAAGAGCCTCTGCTTCAACCCACTTGGTGACATACTCAGTTGCAACTAGAATGTATGTTTTCTGGTTTGATGGGGGGCTAATGGGACCAACAAAGTCAAGGGCTCAACGTTCAAATGGTTCAATCACTAGTTGAGGGTTCAAAGGAATTTCATCAGACTGCCCAGGGCGACCTGCCCTTTGGGATCTATCACAAGCCTGCACAAATTTCTTGGCATCTTTAAAGATAGTGGGCCAATAATAGCCTGTTCGTAAAACTTTATGGGCAGTTCTACGATCTGCAAAATGCCCACTACACTATCCATCATGGAATGCTTTCAAAATGTCAAATACCTCATCCTCCTAAACACATCTTCTTATTTGCATATCTGCACCTGTATGAAATAGGTAGCCCCCAATCCAAGAGTATCGGGTACTACGGTGTATTATCTGCTTTCGTTCATTAAGGGATAGATGTTTAGGTAATTTACCTATTGCCAAATAATTTGCTATATCAGCATACCATGGGGTTCTAACAGTAACAACGAACAGATTTTCATCTGGGAAGTGGTATTCAACTGCTTCTGCATTGGTTGGCTTTGGAATTCTTGACAAAAAATCAGCTACAGGGTTCTCCTTTCCAGGTCGATCTTTGATTGTAATGTCGAATTCCTGCAATAAAATCAACCATCTTGTCACTCTTCCATTTGTAACATGTTTATTTGCTAAAAACGTAATGTCAGAGTGATCAGTATATAATACTACAGGATACCCAGTTATATAATTTCTAAACTTATTTATAGCATGTACTACAGCTAAAAATTCCTTCTCAGTCATAGTATAATTTAATTCAGCAAGAGACAGGTTTTTGCTGATATAATAGATTGCATATGGCTTCTTGCCTTCCTCCCGCCCAAGTATTGCTCCAATTGTTGTATCTGAGGCATCATATGAAATTTGGAATGGAAAATTCCAATTTGGGCCCCTCAGCACTGGGGCCGTTGAAACAAGCTTCTTCAGATCATTAAAGGCATTGTCACATTTATATGTCCAAATAAAATCAACATTTCCAGTTAGTGCATATAACGGTGCAGATATTCGAGAATAATGTTCTATAAATCTTCTATAGTAACCAGAAAATCCAAGAAAGCTACGTACCTCTGTCTGTGTGGTAGGTGTGGGTATTAACAAGATTATTTGAATTTTAGCTAGGTCCACCTGAATTCCAGCTGTTGAAATATAGTGTCCTAAGATAACTCCTTCAGTCATCATCATATGACATTTTTCATTGCTTAAACAAAGCCTAGTGTTAATACATCTTTGCAACACTTTTTCTAAGTTTTTCAATGCTGGCTCAAAGTCATCCCCGTAAGGTGTGAAATCATCCATATATACTTCGAGACGTTCATTTATTAAGTCTGCAAAGATGCTTAGAACGGCCCTTTGGAATTTAGCAGGGGCATTGCATAGGCCAAAAGGTAAGACTCGGTAGGCAAATGTCCCCCAAGGATAGGTAAAAGTAGTTTTGTCTTGGTCTTTAGGGGCAATCTAAATTTGATTGTACCCACTGAAGCCATCCAGGAAAGAGAAAAATTTCTTTCCTGACAATGTGTCTAATACTTGGTCAAAGAAAGGAAGAGGAAAGTGGTCTTTCTGTGTTGCCTTTTTAAGTTCATGGTAATCTACACATATTCTCCACTTTCCGTTCATTTTTGGTACCACTACTAATGGAGAGACCCACTTACTATCAGATATTAGGTAGATGAAATTAACATCCAATAGTTTTTGTAGTTCAGCTTTCACAATATCTTTAAGGTGGGGGTTTAGTCTTCTTTGGGGTTGGCAAATGGGTCTCACATCTTTTTCAATATAGATGTGGTGTGGGCACAATTGAGGATCAATTCCTTTCATATCGGGGTAATCCCATGAAAAGGCTGCTTTGTATTTGCGCAATAGTTGGACCGACTTCTCTTCTTATTCAGCAGTCAGATTTTTGTTAATGTTTAGAGTTTTTCCCGGCTCAATTTCTACAATCTTGCTATTATACACAGAAGTAGTGGGTATTACTTGATTAGGAATGTCTTTCAAAGGATCTTCTTCTTCTTTATTATCAAATGCTGCCTTGATCATGTAACATTGCAAATGAGATATTATTTGTGGTTTATTAACAAAACTATTAATGATATCATCCTCTGTTTGATCTTTAAAATCAAGAGCATTTTCTATAGTTAGAGGTGATCTCATATTTTCCATAAGATATGATACAGGTGGTTTTCTTGTTTTGATTATTGATAGAATTGGCTGGGCTGGGGGGTATAAAGCTAAGTTCTTGACACAGTTGCCCCTTGTTATTTTCATGTTGCCTTGTTGGCATCCAATATACGCATCAGAAGTTTCCAACCAAGTTCTACCTAAAATTAACTGGTGTCCATCTAGCCGATTATTTGGATTGATAACCAAGAAGTCAGCAGGGTATTCCCAGGAATCTACAGATACCATTACATCTTGTAGTGTACCCTCTAGTTTGACTACTGATTGGTCAGTCAATTCCAATAAGGTTGTTCTTGGTTCTAGTGATGTAATTCCAAGTTTTTGACAGGTAGTAGTTGTTAGGATATTGATTGCTGCTCCAAAATCAACTAAGGCATTTGGAAATGATTTTCCATTGATTTGCACTGTCACTATAGGATTTCCTGGGTCTTCATATTTGATAGGAGTTTCCATCCCTGATAATAAGTCAGATAAAGTACCGACTATTTGGACAGTTGGATTGGTGGTTGATATCCTCTTTGGCTTATTTATACATAATTCCTTAATGGTTTTTGCATATATAGGAATATATTGAATAGCTTGGGGGAGAGGGAATATTATACATAAATTTTTTAATTCTCCCAGGAGATCAAAATTGGGCAGTTCTAATGGGCGTGGCATGATTAATCGTTTTGGGAATGGTGGAGAGGAAGTTGTTACTTGGTGTTGATCTTGTTGTTGAACTTCCTTTTCTTCCTGTAATGTTTGTTCTACAGGTAACAGATCTTCAACATGAACATCGTTGTTTCTCTCTGTTTCTACTATGCGTCCAGACCTTAATTGAAGATCAATGCACTCCCTCAGTTCAGTTTCTAATTCTGGGGATTCCATTATTTGGACAGAATGAACTGGCCTATTGTTTGGGTTTGGGTTGGGCTGGGCTGGGAGTTGGGGTCTTGAGTTGGTCTAGGGATTTGTATAGGGAGCTGGCAGTGTAGGTTGAGAGAGAGGGATTGTTCCAGCTGGCTGATTTGTAGGTCTTTGCCAGTTCGCTGCCAGGCCTGACTCTGTGAGGTGAAGGGGGACCATTGTGTTGGATAGTTATTGTTTTGCCAAAATGGTGGACAGAAAGGAAAGATAGGCCAATTATTTTGATTTGTTTGATTTGGCCAAGATGTTGTAGGGAATGGTTGTTGTGACCAATTGGGGAAAGGCGGTTGATTTTTCCACATTCCACTATATTTCTGAGCATTGTATTGAAAAGGCTGAAAAGAAGAAAATGGATCAGTTGGCATACCTGATTGTCGTGGCTGCCATTATCGGCGCTGATTAAGCAGACATACCACTTCTGATTCTTCTTGTGCCTCCTTATAAACTGCTTTTAGGCCAGGAAGTGAGGGACATCCTTCTGTAGGGTGATCTTTCATGCAAATGGCACAGACTTTTATTACATCCAATGGAAATTCCTTGTGGCTATGTTTCTTCCTGCATCTAGGACAGAATATCGCCAAATTTTTCTCTGCTTATGCTTGCTTCTATTTGGCTTGCATAATATCGAACTGTGTTGTTAGAGTCCCAATTATGTCCGTCTTAAAATCTTCCAGCAGGTTTCCAATCTTTGCACGAGTCACACCTTCATTGGAGGTCTTGTTGTCTCTTGTAACCATATCACGTTCTGTTGATTTTAGCCTTGTATTGCCCCTTGAACTCGTGATACATAAATCAATGATGTCAGCATAACTTTCCTGATATATATCACCTTTTCCCATAATATTCAATGTTTCAACCCATTGATCTTTCATTCCCCTAATTAATGTAGTTTTCAACACATTATCAGGTAAGGGTAAGGATGCATAGGGAGATCTTTGAAGATTGTGTTGAAACTGTTCCACATATTCTTCCAAGGTTTCATTTGGTTTTGCTGTCATTTGGAATATTTCATCCTTTAGTTCCTGAGACCTGCAAAAGTCTTGATATTTATTTAAGAACGTAGCCTTCATATGATCCCAATCAGTTATGACACCCCCACCTAATCCCATAAACCATCGTAAGGCTGCCCCTTTTAATGTAGAAGGGATAGTTTTAGTTTTTGGGGATCGTTGGTATAATCATATCCCCTACATAACACATCAAATTAAAACAAAAACGCATCTGGGTCTTCTGATTTTAAGCCATGAAATGTGGGAATATGTTGAAGGGGAATGACCTTCATAGGCGCATTGACTGCAGTATCTACTATAGGATATTGCAGCGTAGAGGTTTGCTGGGGTGTCTGCTGATTTTGATTTTGGTTCTGGGCCATTTGGTCAAAAATGTGCCAATATCCTTCTGGGATCTCCAAGGAATTCCTAGGCTGACTAGCAGGGGCAGGAATGGCTTTGACAATGCTCCCCTTATCTGGAATAATGAGTATTCCTTGTTGTCCTACTATTTGAGGTAATTTAGGATCTTGATTTTGACTGAGTTTAACAACACTTCCTTTATCCAGACTATTTACTGTTTGGAATACTTCAATAGGAGATGTCGAGTCTCCTGTTTCTCCTGTTTCCCCTTCTCCTTCACGGAGATTACTAGAGTTCCATTCTTGAGGAGAACTTATGCAAGGATTCTCAATTTCTTGCTCAATTCCCTCTGTCTGACTGTGTATCTCAGCAAAGGCTTCAGATGGTGACTCTGTAGCGTGAAGGGAACTAGTAGGCTGTCTAGAAATAGTTCTTCTAAATCCTACTGATGGATGAGATTCAATTCTTTTAAGGATTTCGTCAATAAAGGTTGTTCGCCCAAGGGTCACCGGTCCGTTAGGTTTTTCAATTTTAGGAGGAATTTTGTTTTGCTTAGCTGGTCTATTCATTCAAGAAAACAAACCTTCATTCCTACCCAAAGAAAGAAGCTTACCTACTTCTGCTGTGAAGCGGGCTGTGAGCAAGTGTGTTTCTTTCCCAGTGCGGAGGTTCTTACCTTCCATATTTAATACCCAATTCTCCACAAGCAGAATAAAATCAGCTGTGCATCACTCCTTTAAAATGGCATACACTCTCGCCGGCAACGGCGCCAAAATGTCAAGGCATAAAAAGGTATCTTTCAAACACATAATTAGCTTACGTTAATCATCAATCAGGGAGCAACTTTTTATTTCAAGAGTGTACTCTGTCTAAGGCTGCAATTATCTAAGAGTAATGCTGTGAAGATGTAGTACAGAAATTTGAATACAAGAATAAACAAATGCTTGTAAAGGAGCCTAATTACACATGTAAATGCTCTGAAACTTGAATTAAATCAAACTACAAAACATCGATTAGGGATACAGTAGCAATAACTCTTTCCCTTAGAAATCGATGCAAGATAACCAATCTGGGGACTTGGAAGCAATAACCTCTATCCTCTACAGTTGGTGATCTTAAAACAATTGAAATGAAATCAAACTCGAACTACTTGCTAATAAAGATAACTTGAAAGGAACTGCAAAAGCTTAAAAATGGACAGCAACTTGTAACTCCTACGCATACACAGTAAATGTAACCAAATAATCTACTAAAGTAAAGCTATGAATTAGAAATAAGCAAGAACTAGAAATGGAACAGCAATATAATTTGAACAACAATTACAAACTTAACTAACTTCAATCTATCGTCGACCAATACTACAGATCAATCGATCACAAAGAGTCGTAAACTAAGAGAATAATAGCTTAGAGTTGAATATAGAACAATAAAGCTTCACAACGATAGCAGAATAAATGAATAGTAGATGTCTTTCTTGCAAAGAATAAAATAGTCATGCAATTCGTTAATGAATCAATGGTCAATCAACTCTGCAATCGAAATAGGCTATAAACACAACTTCTCACAAAAATAAACAAAGATTAAGAATACAAACAACAAAGTAATTCCACCAGAGCCGGGCCCTTAGCGCCAGTGAAATACTGCTGGGCTACTTTAGATCTTAAGAAATGAAACGAAACACGTGCTTGATATTAATTAAACATAAAGTATTATAGAGGCTATTCTCTCAAAGCCGAGAGTCAATGAAACATAGTATTGCAGAGAAATGTCTGAATATAAGAACTGTCTCTGACCAACTGACTCCCTGATCACTAAAGGACATTGTTTTATATATCAAATCCTGACGGACAAGACGAGGAGTAAGATGAGTTTGAACATCGATCCCTTAGGATCAAAGGATCCTGAGGGATTTGCTCCCCTATATTTAGTTATCAACTTGTTTTCTTTGACCGAGGCCGAGCTGTCCCCTGCCTTTTCTTGGAAATTCATTCAAATCTCCTTGCCTTTGGCTGGATATGGTTCAACGTTGATGGAACAACAGTTAAATTGATCTCAGCCTCGCCTTTGGTACAGCTGTTCACTTCATCTAATCCCTGTTTTATCAACAAAAAACATCCTTTAGTCATCTTTTACAATGAACATAAATCTTTCCAATCCCATCATAATTCTTATAATAAATTACCTTCTCAAGGCAAAAAGGAGTATGTCCATGGTAAAAGAATGAGAAAATATACAGTAATTTCATACCTTTTTCACTGCCCAATAAAAATCTTGAGGGATGTAGAATAGAGGTGATGCTACAGGATGATTGCAGTGCTAGACATGTGGTAAGGAGAATCTTAAGAGGGATTTTCTGCATAATCAGGGTGGTAGGCCTTAGATTTATAATGCATAATAGGTGTATATAGTTAGGGATGTTTGGAAGAGCATTCCTCGGATCTATGCAACATTCGATAATAGGCAGGTAGATCAATTGGCGTATATTATCGAGATGGATGATAAGTTTTGTGATTAAGTTGTTTCTATTTTGATTGCCCTTGGATCTAATTATAGTTATATTAAACCTGAATTGGTGGATAAGTTTGGTTTGAATAAAGAAGTGCATGCAAAATATTGGTTAGTGTAGTTGGCTACAAGTACAAAGAAGAGAGTTCATCATTGGGTAAGAGTTTGTGCATTCGAGTTGAATGGCATGCCTACATCAAAACATTTGAATGTATTTTCGTTGGGGTCATACAATATGTTTTTGGGTATGTATTGATTATATCTTCACAAGACTAAGGTGAATTGTTATGACAAATCTATTGAGTGTTTGGATGACAATGGAGAACAAATAATATTGCAAGGTAAGAAGAAGGCAACATAAGTTAGAATAGTGATAAAAAGCATAGTCGCAAAAAAGGTTGTGTGTTATTTGAAATGCACATTTATAGTGATAAAGGTAATGAGGATGAGGATGTGGAGATATTAAGAAGGTACCCAATCTTACGGCAATTTCAGGATGTGTTTCCAACAGGGATTTTAGATTTTTCACCTCACAAAGAAGTGGAATTTTC
Organism: Pinus albicaulis; assembly: GCA_034641835.2. Taxonomy (NCBI): domain Eukaryota; kingdom Viridiplantae; phylum Streptophyta; class Pinopsida; order Pinales; family Pinaceae; genus Pinus; species Pinus albicaulis. The sequence goes on along the minus strand of CM076577.1, from coordinate 957,148,683 downwards.
TATTGAGTTGGTACCAGGGGAAATACTGACATCGAAGGCACCGTACAGGATGAACACTCTAGAGTTAGTAGAGTTGATTTTTTAGTTGAAGGAAATGTTTGATAAGGGATACATAAGGCCAAATGTATCACTGTGCGGTGCACTCGTGTTGTTTGTGAAGAATAAGGATGGTACTCTTAGGCTATGCATTGATTACAGGAAGTTGAACAAGGTAACCATCAAGAACAAGTATCCGTTTCCAAGGATTGGTGACTTGTTCGATCAGTTGAAGGGAGAAATAATGTTCTCAAAGATTGATTTGAAATTAGGATACCATTAGGTACACATCAAGGAGGAGGATATTTACAAGACAAATTTATGGACCAGGTATAGGAATTATGAGTTTGTTGTAGTTACATTTGGTTTGATTAATTCTCCATATACTTTTATGTGCTTGATGAATAATGTGTTTCATCCTTATCCGGACAAGTTTTTTATTGTATTCATTGATGGCATATTGATATATTCTAAGAATGGGAAAGAAAATTTCAAGAACTTAGCAACAATATTGATATTGATGAGAAAGCATCAGTTGTATGCTAAGCTCATTGAGTAAAATTTATTTCAAACAAAGGTACATTACTTGGGACATGTAGTTTCCAAGGAAGGCATAACAATGGATCTAGAAAATATAAGAGCTATCATGGAGTGGGAAACTCCTAGGAATGCAGATGAGGTTAGATCATTCATGGGGATAGCGTGTTATTATAGGAGGTTCATTAGGAAATTATCTCTGATTACATATCCTATTACATCCTTGTAGAGTAAAGGTAAGAAATTTGAATGGATAGAAGAATGTGCAACAAGTTTTGAATAGTTAAATCAATTGATGACAAATGATTGAGTGTTAAATATTGAAAATTTGGATAAAGAGTTTGTGGTGTGTACATATTCTTGTAAGATAGGACTTGGAAGAGTCCTTATTCAGAAAGGACATGTAGTATGCTATGATTCACAGAAACTGAATGAGCACGAGCATAATTATTCGATACATGATCTTGAGTTGGAAGGGATCATCCATGCATTGAAGATGTGAAGGACTATCTTCTTGATAGGAGGTTTGTATTGATGAGAAATCACAGTGGATTGAGGTATAAATTTGACCAACTGAACTTGAATTCCAGGCAAGATAAATGGTTGGCCATGATTAGTGAGTTAGACTTTGAGATCAGGTACATCAATGTTAAAGAGAATAGGGTTGTATATGCTCTTAGCAGGAGGATACATGTGAATCATATGGAAATTTTGAGTTATTATGGGACAGATCTACAAAATTGGATCTTACAGGCAAGACAAAAGGATGGCACATACATGGAGCTTAGGCACAAGTTACAATAGGGTACATGTGAGAAGGATGTGGAATATCATCTTATAGTAGATGATTTGTTCAGATTTAGGGTAAAGATATATGTGTCGAATTAAAATGAGCTCAAGAAGACTATTCTGCGAGAGTTTCATGAAAAATCATATTTAGGTCACCTAGGATACCAGAAGACATTGACAATAGTGAAGAATTTTTATCATTGCCAAAATATGAAGAAGGAAGTGGCAAAGTTTGTGGCTAGATGCTTGGACTGTCAATAGGTGAAAGCAGAGTGTAAGAACTGAGGTGGAATACTACAAATGATTTTGATTCCAGAGTGGAAGTGGGAGGTTATTTCCATGGATTTCATCATAGGTTTGTCAAGTACATTTAGAAAACATGATTCTATTATGGTTGTGGTGGATAGGTTGATAAAGGTAACACACTTCATTCCACTGAGGTCTACTTATTAAACTAATGATGTAGCACAGGTATTAATCAGAGATGTGGTAAGATTACATGGTTTTCCATAGAACATTGTATCAAACAGGGATGCTAAGTTCACTTCCAAGTTTTGTAAGGAGTTGTTTACATGTTTGGGGATAAAGTTGTACTTCATCACAAATTATCATCCATAGACAGATGGACAGAGAGAGAGGGTCAACAGGATATTGGAAGACATCTTGACGATGTATGTGAATCATAAAAAAAGGAGATGGGAGGAGTACCTTCCATTGGTTGAGTTTTCTTACAACAATGGGTACCATGAGTCACTGAGGATGAGTTTGTTTGAGGCACTATATGGGCGGATTTGTAATACTCCCATCAGTTGGAGTGATCCAATGAATAGGGTGTTGATAGGACCAGACATGTTGGTAGAGATGGAACATGAAATGTAGGTAATCAAGAATAATATAAAGGAAACATGGGACATACATAAAATTTATGTAGATCATAATATGGTGTCTAAGGAGTTTTAGGTTTGGGAACAAGTGTATTTTCCCATCAAGCCCAAGAAGATATCCTTGAGGATTGGGTCATGTGCCAAGTTGGAACCTCGGTTTTTTGGACCCTTCAAGATTATTGAAAGGATTGGACCAATATCCTATCGAATTGCTCTACCTCCCACAGTGAAAGTCCATGATGTTTTTCATGTTTCATTACTTAAAAAGTATGTTAAATATGTTGATCATGTGATTGACTGGTTTGTATTGTAGGTTGAAACAGAAGGATAATTCCAGCCGGAATTGCGGTGTATTTTGCACAAAAATATTCTCATGCTTTGGAACTAATAAATTGAGCAGGTTAAAGTGTAATGGGAAGCCTTTAGGCCCAATATAGCTACATGGGAGATGGCAGATCAGATGCGAGATATATATCCTTCTCTATTCGTTGGTTAACCGACTTATTTTTTTAATATGTTTTGATGTGATGTTTTGGTATATGTATATATGTATATGGATGTAAATACTATAATGAGTTGTTTATAAAGCTCCAATAAGAGGTATGGGTGTCATGTCATTATGGTTGTCATGTTGTTATGTTATTATGTTGGTTTGCTTCTCAAATGGATGATCATTGTAAATACTGCAATGAGCTAATTTATAAAGATCCATGGGAAGTATGTTTTTATTTTTAGCAGTCTTGTTGGTTGTAGGTGTCATTGAACACCAAGGATAGGGTTGTGTAACAACCCTGGTCAAAATTCCGTGTAAATAAACTTAATAAATTAAAAATAATAACCATGGTCATGGGACATGTATTCCAAGATGAATTTTGGGAAAAAAATCCTAGTGTGGGTGTTCATTTGGCTTATTATGGCTAAGAGGAAATTGGAAAAGGTAAAGGAAAAGGCTTTCGAAAGGCAAGAGACATTAATTGGAATTTATTTATGAAAATAATGGAAATTAGGAGAAAATTAAGGTGAAAGGTCACAGGTTTCATGTGAGGAGGAAAATGAAGGAAAATAATGGAAAATGAAGAAAATAGAGGCCTCGTTAATAAAAAGTCTTATGAGGATCAATTGGTACCCTTTGTCAGTTTAGTTTTTGAGCTCTCTCTTTCTCACTCTTGGACACTCAGATTATTCTTGGATTACTCTAGCATTGGATCAAGGAAAGAAAAGGAAGGACCAAGAAGGCAAAGGGAAGCAATGATAAAGCAAGGAAGAACATAATCAAGCAGCTACAACAAGATTAATTGTAGGTGTCAAATTTCATGTGTGATTTACTTGTTAGATTTGGCATGCATGGTACACGCATGTGTGTATTTGGTTCTCTTGCTATCATTGGCATGGTGTTTTCCAGGTGTGACAATATTTTTTAGCCTTGCCCCTCCATTTATGGATATCCATGGTGTGGTGGATTCTCTTGTATTTGGTTGAGATAGATTTCCAGATGGTTTCGAAATTGAGTGAGGTGGTCTTTGAAAGAAATAACATAAGTCCTAGGAATCCCTGGACCGATGAAGGTGGTATTGTAGTAAATCTAGATTTTGTGTGCCTCGGTAGGCCTAGGAATCCTCGATTGGTGAATGGAGGGATATATAGTAAATCCTGGAGGGTGGAGTCTCAATTAGGATTAGGAATCCTCGACCAATGAATGATGGGATATACAGTAAATCCTATAGACTAGAAGGCAGGAAAATTATTGACGGTGTAGGTGGAGAAATTCGGCACCACCCATGCTTGTTTAGGGCCTAGTGATCCTGCGGGGAATGCGGTAAAGCTTGAAGAAACTTGGCTTGGTTTTGGTTTGAGTCCCACATTCATGCTTGGAATATGGCATGGGGGTGATTGACTGAAAGAAATATTTGGTTCAACCCAATCTCTTGTTGGGTGTTTCGTGGAAGTCCCATACCTATTTGGCTTTTTCATTCATTAATAAGAGATTATTCTCCTTGGTATTTCATGTGTAAATGTACTTGTTCATACGCGACTCTTATAGTTTTTATATCCTTGTTATTTATGTTGGTTAATGCTGGTTATGAGTATGTTTTATGACAGACTTGATGTATGGATTTCATCATGTTTTTATTAGCGAATGAATGTACAATGTATATCTGTACAAATATATGATAATGCAACTATTGTGATATGGAAGCAATGCTTCTTTATGAATCTCAAATAAGTATGAGATCCCTATGCTTAGATATTTGTTATGACTTGTAGATTAGGTATTTGTGACATGTTTGGAAAAATTCTTGTCATGACTAGTGATTACATTAGTATCTTTGTTTCATTGTTATTATTCATTTTTGAAAGTTTCATGAAGTTCCGGGCAGTGGCTTGAGACCTAGCCCTGAAAAAGTGGCTCAAAATCTGGGGTCATTGGCACATAACTTCCTAAAAAATTCCATAGTCATTGGAATCTCTTGATATGGGAGCAACTGCAAGGCCTCATTCGCACGCAAGGCTTGTCATGGGAACTACTGAGAGTCAAAATTAGTGAAATGTCGAGTTTTCTCAAGGGTTGGCCACCTGGAAGGGTTGGTTGGATCTTGAAGGTTCTGTAGAATCTGTGGAAGTTTAGTTGGTTTCATTATGTTGGTTCTACTTCCTTAACTATACATGGGGAGTTGAATCACATCATAATAGCCTCTCATCACATGTTTACCCTAGTGGACTGGTTATCTTGGGTAAATGTGGGAGGAGGGTGTTACACTTAAAATCTTCTAGCTATATTTTTTTAAAGTAGTAATAATAAAATTATAATACTAATAATAAAAATAATTGTGAAAACCTATAAAAGACACCACTATACATTTTTCTTTGTTTCTTGTGTCATAAGTGTTCACTTTAGCTACAAGACTTCATTCACTCCCAAATTGTGTGCTAGTTGCTACATATTCTTGCTTTAGCATGTTATTCCTATTAGCTACATAACCTTCTTTGGAAGCCTTCATGTCTCAATTGCATTTGTTTTCATTTTTTGACATATTGTAGATGCATATTTTAATAGCTAACCATGTTATGACTTAGTTTTGAAGAGTTACTACAAATCATGTAGGAATGCTACATATCAGTAACTTCATACAAATTACTACAAATCCTGTAGGTCTAATACATATAACTTGTTTCAATAGTCACTACTACGAATCATCTACCTTGTTATAATTTCTACACTAGAGATCACTAGAGTGTTATGGATTCTACAACATGATTGATTCCAACTCCAAATTTGTAACTCTAGATCCTTGTCATATTTAGTCCTTTGCCATGATTTCCAAAGGCTCTATTTAAACATAAACTAGGTACATGTACAAATCCTCCTACATTTATTATTGAGTTTCAAAGGTTGAGATAGATTTCTGGATGGTTTCGAAATTGAGTGAGGTGGTCTTTGAAAGAAATAACACAAGGCCTAGGAATCCCTAGACCGATGAAGGTGGTATTGTAGTAAATTGAGATTTTGTGTGCCTCGGTAGGCCTAGGAATCCTCGACTGGTCAATGGAGGGATATATAGTAAAGCCTGGAGGGTGGAGTCTCAATTAGGATTAGGAATACTCGACCAGTGAATGATGGGATATACAGTAAATCCTATAGACTAGGAGGCAGGAAAATTACTGACGGTGTAGGTGGAGAAATTCGACACTACCCATGCTTGTTTAGGGCCTAGTGATCCTGCGGGGAATGCGGTAAAGCCTGAGGAGACTTGGCTTGGTTTTGGTTTGAGTCCCACATTCATGCTTGGAATATGGCATGGGGGTGATTGACTAAAAGAAATATTTGGTTCAACCCAATCTATTGTTGGGTGGTTTGTGGAAGTCCCAAAACTATTTGGCTTTTTCATTCATTAATAAGAGCTTCTTCTCCTTGGTATTTCATCTGTAAATGTACTTGTTCATATGCGACTCTTATGGTTTTTATATCCTTGTTATTTCTGTTGGTTATATGCTGGTTATGAGGGTGTTTTATGAGAAACTTGATGTATGGATTTCATCATGTTTTTATTAGCGAATGAATGTACAATGTATATATGTACAAATCGATGATACTGCAACTATTGTGATATGGAAGCAATGCTTCTTTATGAATATCAGATAAGTATGAGATCCTTATGCTTAGATATTTGTTATGACTTGTAGATTAGGTATTTATGACATGTTTGGCAAAATTCTTGTCATGACCAGTGATTAAATTAGTATCTTTGTTTCATTATTATTATTCATTTCTGAAAGTTTCATGAAGTTCTGGGCAGTGGCTTGAGACCTAGCCCTGAAAAAGTGGCTCAAAATCTGGGGTCACTGGCACATATCTTCTTGAAAAATTCCATAGTCATTGGCATGCCTTGATATTGGAGCAACTGCAAGGCCTCATTCGCATGCATGGCTTGTCATGGGAACTACTGAGGGTCCAAATTAGTGAAATGTTGAGTTTTCTCAGGGGTTGGCCACCTCGAAGGGTTGGTTGGATCCTGAAGGTTTTGTAGCATGTGTGGAAGGTTAGTTGGTTTCATTATGTTGGTTCTAATTCCTTAACTACACATGGGGAGTTGAATCACATCACAATAGCCTCTCATCACATGTTTACCCTAGTGGACCGGTTATCTTGGGTAAATGTGGGAGGAGGGTGTTACACTTAAAATATTCTAGCTATATTTTTATAAAGTAGTAATAATAAAATTATAATACTAATAATAACTATAATTGTGAAAACCTATTAGAGACATCAATAGACATTTTTCTTTGTTCTTGTGTCATAAGTGTTCACTTTAGCTACAAGACTTCATTCACTCCCAAATTGTGTCCTAGTTGCTACATATGCTTTAGCATGTTATTCCTATTAGCTACATAAACTTCTTTGGAAACCTTCATGTCTCAATTGCATTTGTTTTCATTTGTTGACATATTGTATATGCATATTTTAATAGCCAACCATGTTATGACTTAGTTTTGAAGAGTTACTAAAAATCATGTAGGACTGCTACATATCAGTAACTTCATACAAATTACTACAAATCTTGTAGGTCTAATACATATAACTTGTTTCAATAGTCACTACTATTGATCGTCTACCTTGTTGTAATTTCTACACTAGAGATCACTAGAGTGTTATGGATTCTACAACATGATTGCTTCCAACTCCAAATTTGTAACTCTAGATCCTTGTCATATTTAATCCTTTGCCATGATTTCAAAAGGCTCTATTTAAACATAAACTAGGTACATGTACAAATCCTCCTACATTTATTATTGAGTTTCAAAGGTTAATCTCGTTTATTTTCAATGATTTCTTGAATCAATTCCTCCTTATTGATTTGTTCTTTTCCAATATTGGCATTTAATTTCTTTTGGAGTGATATTTTCCATGCCATATATTGTCATATTCACTCCACAAATGTGACATTCCTTTGCACCACTTTAAATTTCTAAATAAAATTCTACATCACCTCATATCACCTTAACGTATCTAGTCATTATAGCAAATTGTATTGTAATTATTATATTTTGTGTGACATCCTATGTTTCTAAAACTTATAACCATCATGTTAAATTTGAATTTTACTACACGATATGTAACTCTTGTTTTCTTTATTGATTAGAAACATGAAAACTTTGCATTCCTTTCTACATGGGTGGTTTTGAATTTCACATTTAACTTGTTGGATTCATCTCTTCTATGCCAACCCAGCCATTATTTATATCATCCAAGATGTAGGGTGGCTTCCCTATTTTGAAAGATACAAGGATTTGATACTATAATAGCATTAGAGATTGCTTGGTAATTTTTCCTCTAAAATACTTGGTACGATGAGTTCAAATTCCCTTATGAGGAAGGCAATGCAAAAATTACTAATTTTCTAAGGGATGGTGATTGTTGGTTTTTGTTGGAACATGGTTAATAATGTTCACATAGAATTCATCACAAAGAATGAAACTTGGTAGTGTATAGGGAAATGTGTTAAATTCTCATCACTCCCTCAACCTTGGGGTGCAGTAGCTTAATTCATAAAAAAATATTACACATGTGAAGGTCAACATCCTCTACTATTCCTTTACCATTCAAGACTTCTTACCAATTAAATACATCAATACTACACTAACCTTTTTCTTTCTACTTTTCTCTTTGGAAACAATGGAAAAAATCGTAAGCAATGAAAAACAAATTCCTAAGAAAAACTTATCCCACCATGGCCTCATTAAACCCATCATCATAGATTCCTTGACACAAATAGGCTAAACCCGGGAAATCCTTATTTCACAACACCATCATAATTTAGGATAAGAGCAACATGCAAAGGACAGAGAAGACACCCACATGTTGGAAACAAATTAACCGAGGCATGACAAAGTAGGGTCAAGTTTTCTAGATGTTGGCGAGTCTAATGAATCTATACAAAATAGTCCTCATTTTGTAACGAAGAAACAAAGTATAGGGGAATCATCACCTCTACAGGAAAATTTCGAGATAATTTTTTAAATGCAACCACACCAAGTCTACAATTGTTGCAACCACCACTAGTCAAGCTATATAAGCTCTATAAGAACCCAACCAATTAGATGCCATGATAGGAAAGATTAGTGGAATTCTATTGGTCAAGAAAATTGTTTCATAAATAATAATCCATTTTCATGCCATAAACCCTCTTTCTTTACTTTTTTGAATATGAATTGAAGATTGTGTAGAGTAAATAAGGGTTTACATTGGAAAATAAACAAAGTATAGGGGATTTTTCTCCTTTGCAGGAAATTTTTGAGATAAGGTTTCAATGCAACCACACTACCTCTATAATGGTTGCAAATATCACTAGTCATGCTATAGAAGCTCCACATGAGCCTGACCAATTGGATGCCATAAGAGGAACCATTAGTGGTTTTCCACTGATCAAGAAATTCAAGAAGATTGGTTGCTTAATTTATAAGTCATTTTTTTGAACCACAACTATAATATTTAATATTATAAATATTTATGAGGCATGCAACAATACATCAAAAAAACATTAGGGAGTGAAAATGAGCCTTAAAGGCTAAGTATGTGGGATTGATACAAACCATAAGAGATAAAATTGTACATTTTATTCTCTATGCAATTCTAAATTATCCAATTTTTTGTAAGTATAAATCCTCTAATAAGTTCCTAACAAAAAAAAATTACACTTTGTTACGTACCGAGCTATCTTATGGGATTGGATGCAATGAGATATTGCTTTTTCTTTTGCCCATTCTCATCATTTTTTAACATATTGAGATTTGGGAGCTCTAGGTTCTCCATGTCGACTAAGCGGATTGATGATAAGTCATTTTCATGCCATAAACTCTCTTACTTTACTTTGTCGTAGATACATTAAATTTTGTGTAAAGTAAATAAGGGTTTGCATTATAAATTGTTTTTTATTTAAAGAAAAGGTTAGAAATCTTAAGGATGTGTAAAGATTGAATATTTTTGTAGAGGCCATTGCAAGGTAAAGCAATTACCTTTTTCTCCATGTGAAGGTAATGCCAATATTGAAATCAACAAAGAAACATAAAATGTTCTTTTTTATGCCCATGGTAGACCCCATGGTTGAGCCCATGATTTTGGATGATTCTTTGGGGCATGATATTTCCCAAACAATTGTATATATCGATAATTATTCAAATACATTTACTGTAAAATAAGATATATAAGAAAATAACAACCTCAAAGATGAACAATTAGAAAAAATGATACCTAAAATTGATAACCTATCTATAGAAACCATATAAAATATGAATTTAATTTCAAAATAAGGAGTTTCACAAAATATTATAAAGATATAACTATCAAAAGATAACGTTTCAAAATGGAAAAACGCTAATGGGTCTTTTGATCTAGGAATGATTTCATCATAATAACATCAATAAACCATCAACAATATGATAAAAAATAAACTACGGAAAATTTTAATCCTTGTGTATAGAAAATAAATAATGTCAACACAATAAAGAATTGGTAGAAAATTTAAGGGAAGATATGTAGCACTTGTGCACCTAGGCTCATCTGGCCTTGGCATGTAGATTCCCCTCTCTAGTCTATGCTATTTTTGTAAAAGAAAAAATGATGCCATTTTAGATTACATTTCTAGATTTAGTTAGGTCCCATAATATCTTGAATCTTAAAAATTTATTAGGAGTATATGCTAACTATAGTGAGGAAGACTAGAACCTAAAGTGTAAATCTTATCAATACTAATTTCTCCCTACTACTCATAGGAGTTGGAATGCTAACCCTTTTATGGGGATATCCAACTAAGGGACTTCACCTCCTTTATAAGCCACAATATCCAATGGAACAATGCTCTCTCCCCTATTGAGTATGAAGAAACACATGCCAACCTATAAGTGAGGGGTGAACATTTTTCTCCATTAAGGACACTTTGGGAATATGACAATATACTTGAAAAAGCTCGGTTTCTTCCAATAATTTGATGTACCTAAAGAACTAATCTCTTTGAATTCACAATTATAATAACATAATTTAGCCTAAAGGCTTTCCTAGCTTCCCATTGAAGGTGGGAATATTGGACTAATAATGAAAGGAAATGAGAACCTTTCAGATATCCCAAATTTAACATCACCTTAACTAGATGTGAATACTACATAGAATATTTGAAACCATGTTGTGAAAGCAGCTCCAAAAATAGAAGAAAAGAGATATCAACGCCTTAGAAATAAGCCACTTCGAGGGGGAAACCTCCAATACATTCATAAATGAACAATTCTTGGATGATTCAAATTACAAAACCTCCTTTATATATATAGGAGTCCATGTGGCCACAATGTAATCCTAGTGGGGCCACCATGTAATCCTAGCTGACCTAAAAATAATAATTTAAGGGCACAATAATAACAATATGGGGGTTACAGGGGTACAATAATAACAATAAGGGGGTTACACTAACAACAATAAGGGACTATACTAGTAATATAGGGACCTAACATGCCCCTCTCCTTCAAAAAAGTGTTGTCCTCAATGGGGCCGAGTAGCTTCGGTGCTTCGTATAAAATTCTCATCCTCCCATGTAGAATATTCAGTGGGTAAGTTCTTCCACTTGATGAGATACTTTGAAATTGATTGATTACGTAGCTATCGAGTTCTTGTTTCCGTGACCGCTTCAGGTTCCAATATGATTTTTCCTTCCTCATCAAGTTCTGGCAATATTGTTTGAACTGGAAGATTTTCACCTATAACCTTCTTTAAGCATGAAACATGGAAAATCGGATGCACTCGTGAAGAAGCAGGAAGCTCCAATTTGTATGCCATAGTACCAATCTTTTGCAACACCTTGTAAGGACCATAGTACTTTGGCAATAATTTATTATCCTTATTAGCTTGCTTGGGGGACAATTGTTTATATGGTTGTAGCCATAAAAATACCCACTCTCCTACATCAAAACTTCTCTCGCTGCGATGTTGATCTGCCTGTTGTTTCATTCGATTTTGTGCCAAATTCAGGTTATCCTTTAAGAGTTGGAGAACTTCTTGCTGATGCTCGATGTGATATTCCACTTCTTGAACCTTCGAATTTTCTCTTAAATATGATGTGATGGATGGTGGATGATATCCATAAAGTGCCATAAATGGGGTCATTTTTGCTGCAGTATGGAAGGAAGTGTTAAACCACCATTCAGCAAGAGGTAACCACTTGACCCATTGTGTTTGTTTATCAGATACAAAACAACGAAGATATCCTTCCAAACATTTATTTACTATCTCAGTTTGACCATCAGATCGAGGATGATAAGATGAGCTATGAGCTAATTGAGTACCCAAACAAGAAAATAACTCCGTCCAAAAATTTCCAGTAAAAATGGGATCTCTGTTGCTCACAATAACCCTTGGGTTTCCATGTAGCTTTTGAATTGTGTCCATAAATGTAGTAGCAAACGTACTTGCTTTAAATGGATGAGATAATGCACAAAAGTGTGCATACTTGGTAAGTCTATCAACTACCACCATAATGACACTCTTTCCTTCGGACCTAGTTAAACCTGTGATAAAATCCATTGAAATCTCCTCCCAACATTGACTTGGAATGGATAAAGGTTGTAGAAGACCCGGGGTCTTAATTGTCTCAAATTTATTCTGCTGGCAAATAAAACATTTCGCCACAAAATTTTGAGTGCATCCCAAAAAAATTCTTTCTTCACCCTGTGGTAAGTTTTTAAAAATCCTAAGTGTCCTCCTAAAGGAGAAGTGTGCAATTCCAAAAGAATTTTTTGTTTTAGTTGGGAATTCTTACAAAGATATAAGCGATCTTTGTACCATAAGGAATGATTTTTCCAACTAAATGTATCAGATGTACTAGGATCTTGCTGCAACTTTTGAATGAGTGTCCACACTTCTTCATCCTTCTTCAATTCATCTCTTGCTTCGGTTATCCAATCTGGTTGGATAATAGAAATGGCACAAAGCAATGCTTCCACCTCTTCATTATTTCTTAAGAGTGCATCTGCAACAACATTTAGCTTACCTTTTTTGTAGATTATTTCAAAGTCATAACCCAACATCTTTGTGACCCATTTTTGCTGCTCTTTTGAAGATAGTCTTTGTTCCAAAAAGTGTTTGAGACTATCATGATCAGTTTTTACCTTGAAGTGTCTTCCTATTAGGTAAGTTTGCCATTTATTTAGTGCATGCAGTATAGCTAACATTTCCTTCTCATAAATAGGTTTCTGTAAATACTTTCCTTTAATTGGATGAATTTAAAAAGCAATGGGTCTTCCTTCTTGCATTAAAACATCACCAATTCCATTTCCTGAGGCATCACGTTCCACAATAAAGGTTTTTGTGAAGTCTTGCATAGCTAAGACCGGTGCTAGGCACATTTCCTCTTTAAGATGTTCAAAGGCCTTAGTTGCTTCAGGAGTCCATGAAAATGCATCTTTCTTCAATAATATTGTTAGAGGTGCTCCTATTCTCCCATAATTCTTAACAAACTTGTGATAATACCCTGTTAATTCGAGAAATCCTCGCAACTTATTTATGGTTGTGGGGACTTTCCATTCCTTAATGGCTTTAATTTTGTTAGGGTCTACCTTAACACCCTCGTGAGATACAATATGACCCAGATATTCCACCTCTTGTACTCCAAAGAAACATTTGGATGTTTTTGCATATAATTGTTTCTCCCCCAATAGTTTGAGCACCCTGTCAACATGTTGAACATGATCCTTCCAAGACTTGCTGTAGATTAGTATATCATCAAAAAATACTAGCACAAATTTTCTAAGGAAGGGTTTGAAAATGGAATTCATCAACTCTTGAAATGTAGAAGGTGCATTGGTAAGGCCAAAAGGCATCACCAAAAATTCATAATGACCCTCATGAGTTCGAAATGTTGTTTTTGGAATATCTTCAATCTTCATTCTAATTTGATGATATCCTGAACGAAGATCCAACCTGGTAAAATAAATTGCTCCATGTAATTCATCCAATAATTCATCAATCACAGGAATGGGAAATTTATCTTTAATGGTGAGCTTATTGAGCTCCCTATCTTGTGTACCAATACTACAGGAGCAGAGAAAGAACTTTGACTAGGTTGAATTATACCCGCCTCTAACATTTCTGCAATCATACATTCAATTTCACTCTTTTGGACATAAGGATATCTATAAGGCCTGATGTTTGGACGAACACTTCTCGGAATCAAATGAATAGCATGATCATGATCACGAATAGGTGGGAGTCCTTTGGGAGTTTCAAACACCTTGGAATGATTGTCCAAGACTTGTTGGAGATCTGCAGAAATGGATGATTTTGATGTTGGAACTTCTAGTGAGCATAATTATGAAATTACGCCTCGTTGTTCTTTCTTTAGAAGCTTTGTCATAACATTAGAGCTTATTATATTTCCCGGCTTCCCTGCAATACCCCGTAATTCGACTTCCTTTCCTTCTGAAAAAAATTTCAAGAAAATTTCTTGAAAATTAAAAGCTATCGTCCCCAAAGATTGTAACCATTGTACTCCTAGTACAACATCAGCACCTCCCATAGGAATGGAAAGCATTGGACTATTCAATACATATTTCCCCATGGTTAGTTCGATATTATGGCATTTTCCAGAGAAATTTATAGTTTCTCCATTTGCAACCATCACTTGACATTCTGGTGTTGGGTATAGGAAAAAATTCAATTCATTGGCTACCTTACAATGAATAAAATTATGGGTACTGTTAGCGCTCGAATCTGCCACAAGCTGAAGAAGGAAAAACTCGAGGCAACATCAAACCAAGCTTAGCCTCGTAGCTAGCCCTACGAGGACAGGAGAGGGCTCTCTCCGGGTCTATCTCGGCAAAAGGTCTTCAAAGGGGCTGAGATGACCTATAGTGAATGCTGATCTTAGGCTAGTAAATTGATATAAAAGGGTTTTTTGATAAATGATTGGGTTTTTCTGGGCAGCGTGGGATCAAGAACAGCATGAGAAAAGATCTAATCAAAGGCACAGATTATTCCATAAGGCGAGATAGGAGTAAAACTTAACAATTCCAAGTTGAAATTAAATGGAGTGGCAAGACTGCTAAGAAGTTGACAAGGGCATGTGTGATGAATCCATATCAAACAGAAGAAATTGCACAAAACATGAAAGCTTCTCCAGGGCAGAGCAACAAGCTGAATTCTACCCTTCTACTTAAAAGCATTCATTAGGAAATGATTATGGGTGAACTGTAAACATAACAAAACACATATGAAAACAAAGAAGAAACATTTGCTAAATTTGTACCACAAGAATCTTATGAAACAGAGCTGTACCATTCAATTAGCTTCTCTGTCAAAACTGTACAATGTAGCTCTGTCTTTTTCCTCCACCAGCTTTCAGAATTTTTCCCCCTTTACAAATGATTTTTAAATACATTAAATAAACTATCTATGGGATAACAGATCCACTAAAACTAAGGGATTGTTTAATCATCATTAACAAAACCCAAACCTGCAAAGTCAAACAGCTATTCTGAAGACAACACAACGCTCCCCTTGAATCTGTTGATGACCAAAAAAGTGAAATCTGTAGGTGCAACTCCTTGAAATCGCAACTGAAAATAAAAATAGGCCTCAAGTCCTATTATTCTGCTTATGACCGATGTCTTCGTTCAAATTTAGGCGTGCTTTCCTATTTTACATTTTCCATTTGAATGAAAATTTATTTTTTAAATGCAAATGCTTTTATAGTCCATCTTTTGTGTCATTGGATATTATTTGACCTGTTCAATAAACCTTTCTAATTTTGACACACTACCATACTCCCAAATTCCTTGTAACTCAGCAATTTCTATACAACTGGCAATCTCCTTACTATGCGCATCTGCTTGCACGTTACTCAAAGATATGCATGGGTCGCAGTCTTCTTCTACTTTTGAAATTTCGCATCATTTTGTCAGTCTGTTTACTGTTGTGGTCGATGTCCTCATTCTAATTTTGTCTTTGACCTTGACTGCCACGTTATACTTTCCATTTTCCTTTTGCTGTTGGACCAAAATAGTGTTTGGGATGTAGAGGTCGCCTTTTGATAAAAACGGACAAGCGCATTGCAAATCAAGCCACGTTAACAAAAAGCCAGCAGACATATATACAAAGAAATCTGTAAAACCATCTCCTGAGCTTGGCGTCCACCGTTTCAAAATTCTAGATTGCCGTCTTCTTAAAGACTCTGTCGATTTTTCACTACTGATGATGCCTGCGTGTCAGAACCGAGTTTAGTAAAATAACAAATCAATAGACAGAATGCGCCTCCACTGTTAGATATGACCACTGTCTGGAAAATCCTAGTCATAAGGCGAAATAATGAGAGAGCTAGAAATTTCCCAAAAACAAAAAACCTGCTAGCAAATACAATGACGTAATATGTAATAGCAGTCCGCCATGGTCCAAATACATTTTGTCAATGGTGGCATGCAAAGCAACTCCAGGAGGAAGCACAAGTTCATCTAAAAAAAGTGAGGAGAGCGAACTGAATGGATTGCGCCGATGCTCTCATACATCGCACTTCTATAAATGCTAAGGTAGCGATTTACTCTTGTAAGTCGATGGAGCCGATTTGATACGAAACTAGGCGCAAGACAAAAATTTTCTGGGCTCTGTCGCTGTATGGGTAGCGCCCGGCAAGTGGGTAGCACCCGTGTTAATTAACACTCACTGTGGAACTTATGTGGGTAGCGCACCTCATGTGGGTAGCGCGCACCTCCTTTGGAAATTCTTGAGCTATTGGCTGCAACCAAAGTGAATGTATACAGCGAAGCAACTTGAAGAGAGGAGGCAGCATCCATGATAAGCGAGAAGCCATAGGATGAGAAGAACCAACATCAAAAGTGAATGCAGAACCATTTTGAGAGGTGGAAACTGAAGCCTTTTTACTACCACTCCTTTTAAGGGCTCTCTCAAAAATGGTGACTCTGTGGAAAATATGCCACATTAGTTCATTCTCTGGTGTATTTGAGCCTCTAATTAAAAGATTCACCAAACCCAAGATATCTTGCAACTCTTTTTAAATCCACTGTTCCTTTAAAGGTTCAAGTAACCAAGTTAAAACGCTTTGCTGTTGCTCACTCCCAGCAGCTGAAGCCATCACAAGAAATGTTTCTCCAACTCACCAATTCATTCTTTCACTTGAATTTTCTGGATGCAAATGAATTGACAATTGTGGAAATATATTATGTATGATAGATTTTGATCTTCGATCTGGAACCCTCTTTGTAATAATTGAAACTTTGACATTTATTTTCCACTTTATTTTGATTTGCCTCTGATTGCTGATGATGTATTTTGTCACTCTTTTGCAGGTTTGGTGGCTCAGGAAAGCTACACATGAAACATCCTTAACTGAAAAACTTGAATAATTACAAGTTTAATGCTTTCTTCTTCAAAACAAGTTTTTGAAGAAGAAACATTCTCAAGTCTTGTTGATGATAAATGATTGAAGACATTGTTTTGGATAAGTTTTGATGAACTTTTAGCGGTCAGACACATGCTAGCAGATAAGGGAAAGAGCCTTCTGACAGATAATTTATGCTTTTTAACGGAATGCAACCATTCTGGACAAATGAGATCCCTAATAATGAAATGTAAAAGAGAATTTTGATTTCTGACGAAGGGCTGACGAGACTGAGTCTAACATTGGCTCCAATGGGCATGGCAGCTGCCGCTTCTTGGAGGTGCCAAGAATCTGCAGATCTTTGGGAGAGCAGACAGTGCCTCCATCCATTGGGTGATGGAATCATTACTTCGAAGAAACGACAAAAGACTGACGACTCAACTTATTAACTGGAAAATCGACTCAAACTAACTTGATGCAAACTGAAATGACTGAATTAAAACAAAAACTTTCTGAAAAAGGGCAGCAGTCGATCAAGCTTTAAAATCATGATGGCAACCACCTGCATACTGATGTGATATATACAATAATGTGTAGTGTGCCTTCCAATGTAACCAATCCAGCAGATGGCTACACCCCAAATTTCTGCTCTTACTCTCCTTGAGCAGGCAGAATGATGAACCTGTAGGCAACTCAAAATATCCACTGAAACCAAAGCTTATGATAATGAACCAGGCAATATTTATCCTTTCTAATGTTTGCAGAAGAATGCTGAAGGGGTCTTGAAAATCCTGAAGCACTGGCTTATCTGGAGATCCAGCTGCAAAAATACAAGTATTCACTCCATTCTGATCTGAAAGGACAATTGATTTCTGAGGAATAGAAATGCACAAATCTGCCATCTGAGTGTTAGCTGTAGGTTCCTTGACCATGAGCAATTCTGGCATATACTCTTCAATTTCATGATCTAGGTCATTCTTAAACAAAAAACAATCTTCAAGATTATCAAACATGACAGCCTTATCATCTTTGTGAAGGAAAAAATTATCTGTTTGCTGATCTACAAAACTGATTACAAAACAATCATCCTTTTCAGAAAAAGAAGAAGTTTCACCAACACTTTCCTGACTATGTGTGCACTGCAAATCTGCTGTAGCTTCGGCTGAAACAGGACCTTTCAAAAGTAGATCTATCTCATCTTCAGACAAAGGAGACAATGCCTTTTGTTTTCTTCTGCTTAAACAGTAATTATCTTCATATGATAGGGCATTCAAACTACCATTTATTACTGAGCTATTGAAAGGAGATTTATCACTTACTTGCACAAAGATCTCATTCTGTTTTTCATGAACTGACTGGATTGCTTCTTCGTGAAGGCTGTGTTCTAATGATGGACTGATAGTATGACTGAGAACATTTGGATCCATTACTGTGTCTTCTGCATTCCAGATGATTTCAACAGCAGAGTTCTCTTTGATGGCCTTCAGCACAAGATATGCTTGGTCATCACAATCTGAATGTAGTTCTGAAATAGCTGACTTGACTGCATCACATTCTGAAATTGAATCTTGACTTACTTGCATGCTGCTGTCTTCTGTGGGTAGATCTGAAATGACATTCTCCCTTTCATCATTTTCAGCCATATGGCACTCTTCAACCTGCTCATCTATTTCATGCAATTCCTGCTGACTGTTAAGATGCAAAGTTCCTTCATCTTCCACCGCACTAAAATCTTGATTCTGCTGCGAAATTTCCTGAGCATTTTGATGGGTATCCTCTAGGTTCTCTTCATGTTGCTAAAATGGATTCTCGTACAGAGCCTCCATGATCTCATCATCCATGAAATTATCATCTTCATAATATTTCTCAAGGCTTTCAATAAAAGTAGAAGCATGTTTGCAACAGTCATGAACTAAATTTAACGATGGATAAGATGTTTGATATCTTTCAATGAAAAAAGCATGAAAATCCTTTAAACAGTAAATACATGCCAGCGGCAAATCTTCATACCAAGATTGGGCTTCACCTTCCAGAGTGGCTAGGAATATCTTCATCAAACAATCTTAAGGAAAATCCACTTTTAACTTGCGAATATGCATGTGAAATCTGACTAAATGTAAAGCAGCATCTTTCTTACCATCATCGTTAAACGTAGGCAGACTCCTTGACCACTCTACCTTAGGCATCTTATTCGGAAAACCTGGAATGTGATCTCGGCTCATGGGAGCATATCTTCTCGTGAACCAGTCCATCCTGACAATTATGAAGCTACTGATCTGCCTGCAGTGAAATCACCATGAAGCATTGATTTATGGATTGTTCAGTGAATGAAGTCGCCGGTGAATGATTTCAGCGTTGTGGTGTCTGACTGTTGTTCACCATCAGCAATCGGATCTGAACTTTGTTATCCTTTACCAGGGAGGACTTCCCCAGTGGAGTCACCACTATGTTAGCGCTCGAATCTGCCACAGGCTGAAGAAGGAAAAACTCGAGGCAACATCAAACCAAGCTTAGCCTCGTAGCTAGCCCTACGACATGTGGGAGAGGGCCCCTCCGGTCTGTCCCGCAAAAGGTCTTCAAAGGTCGAGATGACCTATAGTGAATGTTGATCTTAGGCTAGTAAATTGATATAAAAGGGTTTTTTGACAAATGATTGGGTTTTTCTTCGGGCAACAAGGATCAAGAACAAAGATGATTAAGATTCAATCAAAGGCAGAGGTATCCATAAGGCGAGATAGAGTAAACTTAACAATTTCAAGTTGAAATTAAATGGAGTGGCAAGACTGCTAAGAAGTTGTGTACAAGTATGTGATGAATCCATATCAAATGTATAAATTGCACAAAACATGAAAGCTTCTCCAGGGCAGAGCAGCAAGCTGAATTCTGCCCTTCTACTTAAAAGCATTCATTAGGAAATGATTATGGGTGAACTGTAAACATAACAAAACACATATGAAAACAAAGAAGAAACATTTTCTAAATTCGTACCACAAGAATCTTATGAAACAGAGCTGTACCATTCAATTAGCTTCTCTGTCAAAACTGTACAATGTAGCTCTGTCTTTTTCCTCCACCAGCTTTCAGAACTCTTCCCCCGCCTTTACAAATGATTTTTCAATACATTAAATAAACTATCTGTGGGATAACAGATCCACTAAAACTAAGGGATTGTTTAATCATCATTAACAAAACCCAAACCTGCAAAGTCAAACAGCTATTCTGAAGACAACACAACGCTCCCCTTGAATCTGTTGATGACCAAAAAAGTGAAATCTGTAGGTGCAACTCCTTGAAATCGCAACTGAAAATAAAAATAGGCCTCAAGTCCTATTTTTATGCTTATGACCAATGTCTTCGTTCAAATTTAGGCGTGCTTTCCTATTTTACATTTTCCATTTGAATGAAAATTTATTTTTTAAATGCAAATGCTTTTATAGTCCATCTTTCGTGTCATTGGATATTATTTGACCTGTTCAATAAACCTTTCTAATTTTGACACACTACCATACTCCCGAATTCCTTGTAACTCAGCAATTTCTATACAACTGGCAATCTCCTTACTATGCGCATCTGCTTGCACGTTACTCAAAGATATGCATGGGTCGCAGTCTTCTTCTGCTTTTGAAATTTCGCATCATTTTGTCAGTCTGTTTACTGTTGTGGTCGATGTCCTCATTCTAATTTTGTCTTTGACCTTGACTGCCACGTTATACTTTCCATTTTCCTTTTGCTGTTGGACCAAAATAGCGTTTGGGATGTAGAGGTCACCTTTTGATAAAAAGGGACAAGCGCATTGCAAATCAAGCCACGTTAACAAAAAGCCAGCAGACATATATACAAAGAAATCTGTAAAACCATCTCTTGAGCTTGGCGTCCACCGTTTCAAAATTCTAGATTGTCGTCTTCTTAAAGACTCTGTCGATTTTTCACTACTGATGATGCCTGCGTGTCAGAACCGAGTTTAGTAAAATAACAAATCAATAGACAGAATGCGCCTCCACTGTTAGATATGACCACCGTCTGGAAAATCCTAGTCATAAGGCGAAATAATGAGAGAGCTAGAAATTGCCCAAAAACAAAAAACCTGCTAGCAAATACAATGACGTAATATGTAATAGCAGTCCGCCATGGTCCAAATACATTTTGTCAATGGTGGCATGCAAAGCAACTCCAGGAGGAAGCACAAGTTCATCTAAAAAAAATGAGGAGAGCGAACTGAATGGATTGCGCCGATGCTCTCATACATCGCACTTCTATAAATGCTAAGGTAGCGATTTACTCTTGTAAGTCAATGGAGCCGATTTGATACGAAACTGGGCGCAAGACAAAAATTTTCTGGGCTCTGTCGCTGTATGGGTAGCGCCCGGCAAGTGGGTAGCGCTCGTGTTAATTAACACTGGCTGTGGAACTTATGTGGGTAGCGCACCTCATGTGGGTAGCGCGCACCTCCTTTGGCAATTCTTGAGCTATTGGCTGCAACCAAAGTGAATGTATACATCGAAGCAACTTGAAGAGAGGAGGCAGCATCCATGATAAGCGAGAAGCCATAGGATGAGAAGAACCAACATCAAAAGTGAATGCAGAACCATTTTGAGAGGTGGAAACTGAAGCCTTTTTACTACCACTCCTTTTAAGGGCTCTCTCAAAAATGGTGACTCTGTGGAAAATATGCCACATTAGTTCATTCTCTGGTGTATTTGAGCCTCTAATTAAAAGATTCACCAAACCCAAGATATCTTGCAACTCTTTTTAAATCCACTGTTCCTTTAAAGGTTCAAGTAACCAAGCTAAAACGCTTTGCTGTTGCTCACTCCCAGCAGCTGAAGCCATCACAAGAAATGTTTCTCCAACTCACCAATTCGTTCTTTCACTTGAATTTTCTGGATGCAAATGAATTGACAATTGTGGAAATATATTATGTATGATAGATTTTGATCTTCGATATGGAACCCTCTTTGTAATATTTGAAACTTTGACATTTCTTTTCCACTTTATTTTGCTTTGCCTCTGATTGCTGATGATGTATTTTGTCACTCTTTTGCAGGTTTGGTGGCTCAGGAAAGCTACACATGAAACATCCTTAACTGAAAAACTTGAATAATTACAAGTTTCATGCTTTCTTCTTCAAAACAAGGTTTTGAAGAAGAAACATTCTCAAGTCTTGTTGATGATAAATGACTGAAGACATTGTTTTGGATAAGTTTTGATGAACTTTTAGCGGTCAGACACATGCTAGCAGATAAGGGAAAGAGCCTTCTGACAGATAATTTATGCTTTTTAACGGAATGCAACCAGTATGGACAAATGAGACCCCTAATAATGAAATGTAAAAGAGAATTTTGATTGCTGACGAAGGGCTGACGAGACTGAGTCTAACAGGTACTACCTGAATCAATCAACACTATTACCTTTTTCTTCTTGATATGTCCTTCTATCTTGAGAGTTTGAGGAGTGGTAATTCCTGCCAATGCATTACACAATATGGTTGGATTCATTTCTTCCTCTTCTAGGGTTGGTTCCTGGTGTATATCCTCTTCTTGTTCATTTTCTTCCTCTTCACAATCTATGTAAAATAATTTCTTCTCAGCACACTTATGACCTTTAGTGTATTTGCTATCACAACTGTAGCAAAGCCCTTTTGCTCTTTTTTCTTCCAATTGTTGTGGTGTCAACCTTGTAGGTTGTGGAAATCTAGGAGTAGCAACACTTCCCTCTTTATAGAAGTGAGTGGTAGACTTCCTTGTCGCCATAATTTTACATTCAATTTTTCTTGCCAACCTGAATGCCTTCTCCAATGAATCAGGTTCCAAAACGTGAAATTCATGTTGGATGTTATCCTTTAAAGTGCCTATGAAGAGATCAATCCTGTGTTCCTCTGGAATATCAGTTACTCTTATATTCAATTTTTGGAAGTCCTCAATGTGCTGCCCCACTAAACCCTTTTGTTTGAGATTTATCAATTGGCTAAAGAAGGTGTTGCTCTTTGTATCCACATAATGTGCTATCATTTCCTCCATAAAAATTGACCAAGTGACAATTTTTTTACGGGAGCAAAGCCATCGATACCATACAAATGTATTTTGTTCTAAATGTAAAGTTGCAATACGTACCTTTTGTGTGTTTTGCACATTATGGAGATCAAAATATTGCTCCATCTGTAGTATCCATGTTATTGGATCCTTTCCATCAAACTTCCTCATATCCATTTTTGGAATATGGTGGTTCTTCCTGCCAACATTAGAGTTTATGAAATCATGATTAACATTTATTTTGTTCTCATCATGAGTTTCCTCTACTATCTTTTCACCATTAGGAAATATTTCTTGTATCGACTTTGTCAAACCTTCCATGTCTACTTTTAGATCATTCTTCATGTTTTCCATGTCGCCTTTCATTTTTTCTTCCATGTCCTCCATCTTATATTCCATGCCAGCTTCCATGCCATCTATCTTAGATTCCACGCCTTTCTTCAAACCATCCATCTTAGTTTCCACACCTTTATTCAAAACTTCCATGTCATTTTTTGTTGCTCTTTGCGAGAGCGAAATTTGTTGCACTTGCTCTTGTAATTTTGATGTCATGTTGCCATTCTTCGTCTTCATGAGTCATAGTAGAGCCTTCTAAAGGCTTAATGGGTGTTGAATTCTTTTTAGGGGCCATTTAAAAAAACAATACTAATATCTATTCTACAATATGCCCTTGGAATCAATTCAACTTGATTCTTCAAACAAGACTTATGCAATTAGGAAAAAAAATACACACCTTTTGCTTGCTTTTGCAGAGCTCTATATTGAAATTGAATTATCTCTATAATTGAAGATCCCCAATATCTGAAATTTGGCCCTGTAGTAGTCCTTTGAAGCTTTTTTCAAATGCCACAGTTCTGACTTGATTTGGATTCTTCAAGACAAAGTTATGTCCAATGTCCCACAATGACCTAATTATGGACTGGTTCAGTAGAGCGAATTCGTACGACTTGCCACATGTCACTGTTTTCTCCTTTGGTTTTGAAATTTATAGAAAGGAAACTACAGTCCATGTACTTCCAGCCACTTTTTACAGAATTCCAATCCGATGCTCAGAGAGAGAGTTATGAAGATTTTCCCACGATCACCTCTTTGAGATGAAATTAGGGGGCCTGAAAAAGACCTAACTTCCACAGATCATATCTCCGCAAATATTGTGAACCAAGCTCTGAAATTTTGTGACGATGTTCCTCAGGATCTCGAATTCACACCCTAAAAATTTCAGCTTCTGAACCTTCGTAGAAAAAACGTTATAGTGCAAATTCCGCGATGACCTGTTTAAGTGAAATTCAGGAGCCCGTAAAAAGCCCTACATTCCACAGATCATATCTCCGAAACTATTGCGAACAAAACTCTAAAATTTTGCGATGATGTTCCTTAGGATTTCGGCTTCGCACCCTAAACATTTCAGCTTTTTAACCTTCGTAGAAAAAAATTTATAGCGAAAATGCCACGATGACCTATTTGGAGCAGCGAAACCCTAGAATCCAAAGCTCTGATACCAAATGTTTTGAAACCAACTCCAAAAATAGAAGAAAAGAGATATCAATGCCTTAGAAATAAGCCACTTCGAGGGGGAAACCTCCAATACATTTATAAATAACAATTCTTGGATGATTCAAATTACAAAACCTCCTTTCTATATATAGGAGTCCATGTGGCCACAATGTAATCCTAGCCAACCTAACAATAATAATTTAAGGGCACAATAATAAAAATATGGGGGTTACAGGGGTACAATAATAATAATAAGGGGGTTACACTAACAAAAATAAGGGACTATACTAGTAATATAGGGACCTAACAAACCATGTGGGTCTTAGTGGATTGGTATGCAATTTCATATTCCAATGATTTGGGTTCTACCACCAAAATACAAGTATTGTTTCTTTTGAAATATTAAGGAAGATTAATTATTTTGGGAAACATTATTAGGAAACGATAAGTGCTTGGTAGAGAAAAATACTTCTTCGAGGTAGTGATACATTTCCTGGTGAAGTAATAAAATATTCCATTATTTTAGTTGGTGAAAGAAATGATAAATAAACTGATGAAGACAAAAAACAATGATGACGATGAAATATTAACTTCCCAATAAGTAAATTTGTATAAATGAGAGACAAAAGTTTAGATTCACTGATACGAGGGAGTCCATTAATTTGGTGTCAAAGGTAATCTTAGTTATTATAAATAAGAAAGAATGTAGAGGCCAAAATGTCAATGGAACGAAATGGATAGCCCATTGCTAAATAAATATTTATAGTACTGGTAGGAAAGGATTCAATGAAATAAGTCAATTTATCAGTGAAATAAAGGTAAATTTCATCGATACATTGGTGAGAATAAAAGGAAAGGGTGCCAAAAATAATAAAATAAAGGGTGTCAACAAGAAGAAAAATAGATGGAACCAATAAGGGAAAGTAGCTCGGGCTGATGAAGGGTTATAGGAGTGATGATGTGGCATAATACAATTTTCATGTGGCCGAGCTAACATAACATTGTACATATGTTGATATAATAGGAGAGAAAATTGTGCTTAGTGTAAAATTTGAAGGAGCACAATTTTTTGATTTAGACTCAAATTTGAACAAAATTATAATAATTGGAAAGCTCTCGACAAGTAGGATATGGCTATGGACTGAGAACCAACATAAGAGTCAAGTTTGAGGATGATTTATATTGGATAATTATATAATTTTTCATCTATATTGATGATTTTAGAGTGGATAAAAGTGGAGTAATTAGCTTCTAGGAGTAGTTTTACTAGTGAGATCCATTTCAGATACCTTTGCAATAATCACATTAATAGGATTTCGTATGAAAAATTTATGCCTCCAAAATTTGACCTACCATGTTTGACCACCATAACATGAGTGAATTTCATTTAAACCCATGTTACTCATCAATGTGGGGATAACTATGTGGGGACTTAAAAGAATAATATAAAATGTTTAAGCTTGTAACTCTAGTTGATAGTTGAAGGATTAAAACTTGACCCCTAGTTGGCTATTGGGATATGTTATAATCAACCACTAGGAGGAAAAGGGATTCCATTTTTTGAATATATCTTGTTCCATAGTAGAATATAATAAATTGGGAGTGTGACTGAGAGAGTGTAATAAATAAGGTTTATTGTTTGTAGCAGCTTATCAAGCCACAAGTCATAGGTAACTCCATAGAGAGCACCTTCACCTTTGTACTTGTAGCTTCACCTTCTAGCTAGGTTTTCTCTCATAAGGGTTTCTAAGAGGATATATTATGCTTGTTTTGGTTGGTGTGTGATTTTATTTTATTGTTCTCTATTTTTTGTATTTTATCTATACATTCATAAGTAGAAAACTATAATTAATGAAACTTGATTAAAAGGAAATTAGCCCTAAAAGTTTATATTTTAGTTCATTTTTATCATATCTATTATGATGAACTATCTAGTGGAATATACATGGTAGTTTATGGATCATATTAGTATCAGAGTAGGTTTATTTTGGGAAGTTGCAGGGACGAAGTAAATAATTTAAGAAGAAATTTTTAGAAACCTAGCCATGGCCAACACATTTGTTTACAATAATTCTAATCTAGTGGAGGAGATATTCTCAAGATTGGAATATTAAGACAAGAATATCGATTGCAATATGAACATCCTTATGGAAGCTCTAGGATAAAACTTTGGAATCAGAGAAGAGTTCCAACTTAGAGGCTATATCAGAGGGAAAAGTGTGTGAACATGAATACCCATAAAATGAGTCAAGGAAATAACTCGAGAAATAGCAACAAGTTTTAGTGACATCAACCATTCAGACTCATTGTTCAAGATGGAAGAAAATGTCAACATCTAGTTTTATCAAGGCGAGATTGATTTATTAAAACTAAATCACTAGTTGCAACAATTATAATTATACTTTAAAATTCACCACATAGATGAGGAGTTGTGAATATCATTTGGTAAGACAAAGTTAAAGGGCCATGCCATAACATGGTGGAAAATCAATGTAGAGATGCTTAGGTTGGAGGGTTATCTCACATAACTGAGTGGGAGGACTTTAAAACCATCATAAAGTCCCAATCTACCCTATTGGGCATGTAAAGGACCAATGGATTCAATGACACTACTTTAGGTAGAGGTAGAGGAAAATTGTACAAGAGTACACCGTTGAATTTAGGAAGATGGGCATCATGCTAAGTATCTCTCCTAAGAGCCCAAATGTACTCCTCAAGTATTTGAGTGGTCTACATAGCCATATACTGAACCATATGATGTTTTTTAAGCTAATAATAGTGGATGAGGATTGTGTACAAGCATATTATGTAGAAAACATAGGCCAAAATAAAGGGAAGTTTAGTGGTTTTGAAACAAAAAGAACACCAAGAAGCTTCCAAGGAAGGGAAGAAGAAGTAGAAGGAGGGAAAGGAAAATAAGACAACAATCACTACAAATAAGCACAAGGATTATATAAATCATTACAATCACCAAAATATTTATGGCACATACAGGAGAAGTGATATAATTGTATCCAAATCTAAATCCAAAGAACCAAATGAAGGACGAGAAGATAATGAATCATATTGCCATATATTCAAGTAATAAGGTGGAAAGTATCTCTAGCATGGATGATAATATTATCTATACTCCATGCAAAAGGATATGAATTTGAGTAGCCTTAATCATTAGGAAGAGAAGGATATGACCAAGATCTTCCACTTTAAGGTTTAAGTCAAGAATACCAAGATCGATGCCTTGTTTGACTCAGGTTCATATGCTAATCTCATAGCATTAGATTTCATCAAAAAAAAATTATTGGAGGTTTGATATCATCCAATCCTATATCTCTTGGTATTAGTAAATAAGGATGCAAAAATTAATGTAACAAAGCAATGCAGGATACAATTTTCTATTAGTGTTGGTTTTTTTGATGAATTATAATTGGATGCAATTCCACTTGATGTATGTGGAGTTGTGTTTGTGATTCCCTACATGTATATCGAGGATGTAATATTCATGCAAATATCAAACCATTACCATCTCATCAAACATGGGAAATCATTCATCATCAACATGCCCAAAGGAAAGTCCATGATTTCACTGGTAAGTGCCAACTAATGCAAGAAATTGATCAATTCTAGCAAGAAATATATGTTAATATTTTGAAGATAAAATCAATATATTAAGGATTCAATAAGGGAAAATGAAATCCTATAGAGTGGACTAAATAATAGATACATTGGAAGAGTTTATGCAAGCATATAAAGAGTGTTATAAGATTCGAAAGGGCCACCACCCAAGTGGGAAGCGGATAATCAAATCCAACTATTTATAGACTCTCCATTTACAAATAGAAGGATATACAAATAGTCCATTCTAAAAGCATGTGAAGTGAAGAAGAATTTGTAGCAGTAGCTAGAATAGGGTGTGATTCAACCAAGTACCTCACCTTTTGGGCCACTCATCATATGGTGCCAAAGAAGGATGGGGCTTGGTGAATGTGCATTGATTAATTGAGTCTTAAACATGATTACACTCAAGAACGAGTATACCCTACCTAAGATTGATGATCTATTGAATTGTTTGTAGAAAGAAAAATATTTTACCAAGTTGTATTTAAAATCATGGTATCACCAAGTTCAAGTCAAGCAAGACAAAATCTAGAAGACAAGCTTCAAAACCATACATGGTTTGTATGAGTGGTTAGTCATGAAATTTTTTCTATGCAATGAATTAGTTATGCTCATGGAATTAATGAATGATTTATTTCTCCCTTATCTATATTCATTTGTTATTGTTTATTTGGATGGCATATCCATTTATAGTTCTACGTAGAAGGAGCACATCTCTCTCTTGATGCATGTACTAGAGAATTTCAAGGAGCACCAACTACTAGAGAATTTTAAAAAATGTGAGTAAGAATATTAGTCTTTGTATTTAGGATATGTGATTGGTGGATGGGAGCTCAAAGATAAATCCTGAAAATATGGAGGCCATCATAAAGTGACCAGTGCCTAAAACTATATCTAAAGTTAAGAGTTTAATTGGGAAACCCAATACTAGAAGAAATTCATAGCTTAATTTTGAGTAGTAGCTGCACCAATCCATGTCATAACTATGAGTGGAAATAATTTCTAGTGGGGAAAGGGTCAATCAAAGGCATTTGAAGAGTTGAAAAATAAAATCACTGAAGCATAATTTATTGTGCTACCAAACTTGTAACAACCCTTCAAGGTGGATATGGATTCAAGTGGGTATGTCATGGGAATAATATTGATGTAGGTAGCAAGTAATGTATACTATCATTTTGAAGTAGTTCATAGTTTTGTTATCAAATACTATACATATGACAACGATTTTTATACCATGGTACAAGTTTTAAAAAGTGGAAAGACTATCTGATGGGAAAGAAGACCACCATCCACATAGATCACCAACCACTATAGTACCTGCAATCCTAGAGTAAGTTGAAACATAACATACACTAAAAGTGTATGGGGTTCTTAGATTAGTTTCATTTAGTAATCAAGTATAAGAAGGGTAACATGAAAATTTTGGTCGACATGATTCCAAGGCCACCCCTATAAAAAATTACAACTTTGGGAGCTCTAGTGCACATGGATCCTTTAACCCATGATGCATATAGAGAAGCATATAAAGAGGATGATGAATCCAAGGAGTTGGTTTAAAAATTGTTGAGTAATAGTCATGCAAACAATGGAGAATTCATAATTGACTATTATCTCTAGAATGATTTATTCTATAGGTTGGAAAATATTTTTTTTCCTAAAGATGAGTGACTACAAATAATCAATGAGGATCACATCTCCTAGGTTGCAGGGAATTTTGGTGTAGGGAAGAGACCCATAATGCAATATGTAGCTAGATTCATTAGAGGATGTATCATTTGTTGCACCAAAAAGACTAATAATATGAAATAAGGACTACAGAATCCCTTAACTATAAAAACTCGTTCTTGGGAAATAATTTCTATGGAATTTATAGGAGTTTTACCAACAAATAGGAAGGGACATGAATAATTTTTCATGGTAGTTGATAGGTATAGTAATATATGAATTCTCATGCCCTCAAAAATATCATTATAGGGAAATAAGCAAGAAATTGTTTCTTTGAATAAGTTTGGGTGCACTTTGGGATATCAAGGAGGCACATCATTTCAGATAGGGACACTAAATTTCTCAATCCATTTTGGACTAAATTGTGAGAGAATAGGAAACAAGGTTAAATAGATATACAATATTACATACATTGATAGATGGGAAAACATAATTCGTCAACAAGACTTTGGTGCATATTTTGAGGGGTTACGATCATAAGCATTTGAAGGCCCATGGTGAAAATATGGTCTATATACAACACTCTTAAAATATTACTACAACATGAAGTTTGCACCTGATGGATTTATTAATACCTCTATGCCTGTTTGTTATGAAACCAACTCCCAAAATAGAATAAAAGAGAGATCAACGCCTTATAAATCAACAACTTCGAGGGGGCAACCTCCTTTACAATACATAAATGAAAAATTCTTGGATGGAACAAATGAAAAACCTCCTTTATATATATAGGAGTCCATGGGGTCACAATATAATCCTATCCGACCTAACAATAATAATGTAAGGGCACAATAATAAAAATATGGGGATTACAGGGGTACAAAAATAACAATAAGGGGGCTACACTAACAAAAATAAGGGACTGCATTAGTAAGATAGAGCCCTAACATGCCCCTATCCTTCAAAAAAGTGTTGTCCTAAAATCTTAAGTAGTTTTGGATGCTTCTATATATAATTATCAGCCTCCCACATGGAATCTTCAGTGGGTAAGTTCTTCCACTTGATGGGATACTCTGAAATTGATCGATTTCGTAGCTGTCGATTCCTTGTTTCTCTGACTGCTTCAGGTTCCAATATGATTTTTCCTTCCTCATCAAGTTTTGGAAATATTGTTTGAACCAAAATTTTGTCACCTATAACCTTCTTTAAGCATGAAACATGGAAAATTGGGTGCTCTCGGGAAGATGTAGGAAGCTCCAATTTGTATGCCATAGTACCAATATTTTGCTACACCTTGTAAGGACCATAGTACTTTGGTGATAATTTAATATCCTTCTTAGCTTTCTTGAGGGACATTTATTTGTATGCTTGTAGCTGTAAAAATAACCAGTTGCCTACATAAAAAATTCTCTCGCTGCGATGTTGATATGCCTGTTGTTTCATTCAATTCTATGCCAAATTTAGGCTATCCTTTCAGAGTTAGAGAAATTGTTGTTGATGCTCGATGTGATCCACCACTGCTTGAACCTTAGAATTTTCTCTTAAAGATGATGTGATGGACAACGGATGATATCCATAAAGTTCCATAAATGAGGCCATTTTTGCTACAGTGTGTAAGGAAGTGTTATACCACCATTCAGCCAAAGGTAAAAAATTGACCCATTATGTTTGTGTATTAGATACAAAGAAATGAAGATATCATTCTAAAAATTTGTTCGCTATCTCAGTTTACCCATTAGATTGAGGATGATAAGATAAGCTATGGGCTAGTTGAGTACCCAAACAATAAAATAATTTCGTCCAAAAATTTCCAGTGAAAGTGGGATCTCTATCGCTTACAATAATCTTTGGGTTTCCATGTATCTTTTGAATTGTTTCCATAAATGCAATAGAAATTGTACTCACTTTAAATGGATGAGATAATGCACAAAAGTGTGCATACAGCTTGGTAAGCCTATCAACTACCACCATGATGACACTCTTTCTTTTGGACTTAGGTAAACCTGTGATAAAATCAATTGAAACCTCCTCTCAATGTTGATTTGGAATGGATAAAGGTTGTAGCAGACCCAGAGTCTTAATTGTCTCAACTTTATTTTTTTGGCAAACCAAACATTCTGCCACAAACTTTTGAATATCAGATTTAAGGCCATCCAAAAAAAATTCTTTCTTCACCCTGTGGTAATTTAAAAAAAATCTCGAGTGTCCTCCTAAGGGAGAGGTGTGCAATTCCAAAAGAATATTTTGTTTTAGTTAGGAATTCTTACAAATATATAAGAGATCTTTGTACCATAAGAAATCATTTTTCCAACTAAATGTATCAAATGTACTGGGATCTTGCTGCAACTTTTAAATGAGTGTCTATACTTCTTCATCATTCTTCCATTCCTCCCTTGCTTCAGTTATCCAAAATGGTTGGATAATATCAAAAGCAATGGGCCTTCCTTCTTGCACTAAAACAACAACAATTCCATTTCCTGAGGCATAGCATTCCACAATAAAGGTTTTTGTGAATTCTAGCGTAGCTAAGACCGGTGCTTGGCACATTGCCTCTTTAATATGTTCAAAGGCCTTATTTTCTCCACGAGTCCATGAAAATGCATCTTTCTTCAATAATGTCGTTAGAGGTGCTGCTATTTTCCCATAATTCTTAACAAAATTTCCATAATACCCTGTTAACTTGAGAAATCCTTGCAACTGCTTTATGGTTGTGGGGAATTTCCATTCCTTAATGTCTTTAATTTTCTTAGGGTCTACCTTAACACCATCCTGAGATACAATATGACCCAGATATTCCACCTCTTGTACTCCAAAGAAAAATTTGGAGGTTTTTGCATATAATTGTTTCTCCTCCAATAGTTTGAGCACCCTATCAACATGTTGAGCATGATCCTTCCAAGGCTTCCGTAGATTAGTATATCATCAAAAATTACTAACACAAATTTTCTAAGGAAGGGTTTGAAAATGGAATTCATCAACCCTTGGAATGTATAAGGTACTTTGGTCAGGCCAAAAGGCATGACCAAAAATTCATAATGGCCCTCATGAGTTCAAAATGTTGTTTTCGGAATATCTTCAATCTTCATTCTAATTTGATGATATTCTGAACGGAGATCCAACTTGGTGAAATAAATTTCTCTATATAATTCCTCCAATAATTCATCAATCACAGGAATGGGAAATTTATCTTTAGTAGTGAGCTTATTGAGTTCCCTATAATCCAGACACATGTGCCATGATCCATCCTTCTTTTGCACCAATATTACTGGAGTAGAGAAAGAACTTTGACTAGGTTGAATTATACCAGCCTATAGTATTTCTGCAATCATACATTCAATTTCGTTCCTTTGGACATAAGGATATCTATAAGGCCTGATGTTTGGAGGAACACTTCCTGGAATCAAATGAATAGCAAGATCATGATAAAAAATAGGTGGGAGTCCTTTGGGAGTTTCAAACACCTTGGAATGATTGCGTAAGACTTTTTGGAGATATGGAGAAATGTATGATTTTGATGTTGGAACTTCTAGTGAGCATAATTGTGTAATGATGCCTTGTTGTTCTTTCTTCAGAAGATTTTTCATGATTTTAGAGCTTATTATCTTTCCCGGCTTTCCCACGATACTCCGTAATTCAACTTCCTTTCCTTTTGAAAAAAAATTCAAGAAATTTTATTGAAAATTAAAAGCTACCATCCCCAAATATTGTAACCATTGTACTCCTAGTACAACATCAGCACCACCCATTTGAATAGAAAGCATTGGACTATTCAATACATATTCCCCTATGGTTAGCTTGATATTATGGAACTTTCCAGAGAAATTTATAGTTCCTCCATTTGCCACCATCACATGACACTCTGATGCTATAGGAAGCAATTCAATTCCTTGGCTACCTTACAATGAATAAAATTATGGGTACTACTCGAATCAATAAGCACTATTATATTTTTCTTATTGACATGTCCTTCTATCTTGAGAGTTTGAGGAGTGGTAATTCTTGCCAATGCATTATAGGATATGGACGGATTCATTTATTCTTCCTCTAGGGTTAGTTCTTGGTGTACATCCTCTTCTTTGGAAGTTTCTTGTTCTCTTTCTTCCTCCTCTTCACAATCTATGTAAAACAATTTATTCTCAACACACTTATGACCTTTAGTGTATTTTTTTATCACAACCATAGAAAATCTCTTTTTCTCTTTTTTCTTCCAATTGTTGTGGTTTCAACCTTGTAGGTTGTGGAAGTCTAGGAGTAGCAACACTTCCATATTTATAGTTGTGAGTGGTAAGCTTCCTTGTCGCCATAATTTTTCTTTCAATTTTTCTTTCCAACCTAGATGCCTTCTGCAATGTATCAGGTTGCCAAAGGTGAACCTCATGTTGGATGTTATCCCTTAGATTCCCTATGAAGACATCAATCTTATGTTTCTCTGGAATATTATTCACCCTTATATTAAATTTTTGGAAGTCCTCAATGTGCTCCATCATTGAACCCTTTTGTTGGAGATTTATCAATTGGCTAAAGAAGGTGTTGCTCTTTGTATCCTCATAATGTGCTATCAATTCCTCCGTAAAAATTGACCAAGTGACCAGTGGTTTACGAGAGAACAAAGGCATCAATACCATACAAAAATATTTTGTTCTAAATATAAATTTTCAATGCATAACTTTTGTGTGTTTTGCGTATTATGGAGCTCAAAGTATTGCTCCATTTGTAGTATCCAAGTTATTGGATCCTTGCCATCAAAATTCCTCATATCTATATTTGGAATATGGTGGGTCTTAAATCCAACATTAGAGTCTATGAAATCATGATTAGCATATCTTTTGTTTTAATCATGGGTTTCCTCTACTACCTTTTCTCCATTAGGAATATTTTCTTGTAGAAACTTTTCCAAACCTTCCATGTCGTTCTTCAAAGCTTCCATGTTGCCTTCTATACCATCCATATTAGCTTCCATGGTAGCCATATTAGCTTTAATGCCATTCTTTAAACCATCCATCTTAGCTTCCACACCTTTCTTCAAACCATCCATCTTAGCTTCCATGCCATCCATCTTAGCTTGCATTCATTTTTTGTTACTCTTTGCAAGAGCGAAATTTTTTTCACTTCTTGTAATTTTGATATATCATGTTGCACTTCTTCCTCTTTATGAGTCGTAGTAGAGACTTTTGAGGGCTTAATGGGTATTGAATTATTTTTTGGGGGGATTTTAGAACCAAATAATGATATATATGCTTCAAAATTCCCTTGGAATCACTTCAAACTGATTTTTCAAACAAGATTCTGCAATAAAAAAATGCACACATTTTTCTTGCTTTTGAGGAGCTCGATATTGAAATTGATGTATCTCTGTAATTTTGGATCTCCAAGATTTTATCTTCAGTCCTTTAGTAGCCCTCTGAAGTTTCTTTCTAATTCCACAGGTCAGACCTAATTTGGATTCTTCAAGAAAAAGTTATGCCCAATCTCCCACAATGTCCTAATTATGTACTGGTTCAGTAGAGAAAACTTGTACAACATGCCACATGTCACTGTTTCCTCATTTGGCTCTAAAATTGATACCCATGAAACTACAGTCTGTGTACTTTCGGATAATTTTTACAGAATTCCAATCCGATGCTTAGAGAGAGGGTTATGACGATTTTCCCAAGGTCACCTCTTTAAGACGAAATTCGGGAGCCTGCAAAAACCCTAACTTCCATAGATCATAACTTTGAATATATTGCGAACCAAGATTTGAATTTTTTACACGAAGTTTCTCAAGATTTATTTGCAAATGAGTTTTTTTAGCTTCTGAATATTTGTAGAAAAAAAATTATAACGAAAATTCCACGATGACCAGTTTGAAGCAATGAAACCCTAGAATCCAAAGCTCCGATACGAAATGTTATGAAACCAGCTCCCAAAATAGAAGAAAAGACAGATCAACACCTTATAAATCAGCCACTTCAAGGGGGAAACCTCCTTTACATTACATAAATGAACAATTCTTGGATGAAACAAATGAAAAAACCTCCTTTCTGTATATAGGAGTCCATGGGGTCACAATATAATCCTAGCCGACCTAACAATAATAATGTAAGGGCACAATAATAACAATATGGGGACTACTGTAGGGGTACAAAAATAACAATAAGGGGGCTAAAATAACAACAATAACAGATTACATTAGTAATATAGGGCCCTAACACGATTATGTTAGTGAGGGTGGGGTTTGGGTAATCGATCATCTGACACAATCCATCTAAATGCAAGTCTGCACTACGAGGAAAAGACCCTCTAGCGAATGTTTTTGAGGAACCCCTTATAAAAATAGCCTAGATATCTGTTTTTAGCGGAGGTATCTATAGGACGTTGGCGGGTGGAGGTTTTTGCGAATGTTTTTTGTCAGATGCGTTTCTCATCATAAACCACACCGGTGCGTTTAAATCACAAAGCACTGGTGCGTACTAAAAATTGGCACACCGAGACACCATGCTCTTTGTACAAACCCGCCTAGAGCATATCATTACTATAGTGCACCAGTGCACTACTCAGAAACAGGCCGGGTGTGTCTTCAAAACCTGCGCTCAAACAGAAATTGGCTCGGTGCGCTAGGCAGAAACCACCCGGTGTACCTCAAAAACCCGCACACTTAAACAGGGTTAAATAAAAAAAAAATTACCGGCCAAAAAATCCGCATTTTCACTTCTTT
Source organism: Pinus albicaulis (assembly GCA_034641835.2). Lineage (NCBI taxonomy): Eukaryota > Viridiplantae > Streptophyta > Pinopsida > Pinales > Pinaceae > Pinus > Pinus albicaulis. Next base: position 957,112,070 of record CM076577.1, on the reverse strand, counting down.
AGTGCTCTAGATCTCACAAGCACCAGTGCGAATTTCCCTTGTGTGAGGTGCCCTATCATAAATGCTCCCATTGCACGCACTGCTGTCATCCATTGCCTACCTTGTGGAGTTCAAATTTTGGAAAACGGTGGGAAAATTTGGTTTTTCAAATTCTTCAGCAAATACGCTTCCTCGACACCCAAATGTAAATGTATTTTACTTGTTTCTCAATAATAAAAGGTTTTAGAGGATTAGATTTGTCAAAAAGCTTAAATTTTACCATTTAAAAGGAAAAAAAACCCTGTGCAGTGCGCTCGAGCTGTTCGGTTCACACCGTTCGCGGTGCTTCCTGTAAATTTACAAGCCACACCGCAAACTGTGCTAATGGAAACCGCACCAGTTTCCGGTGCATTATCGAAAACGCGCACCATGTTTTTCTTAAACCTGATATGGCGATGCGGTCTTGTAAACAACCACACTGTTGACTATGTACTGATGTCAGGAGGACGATTTGCTGACCAAACTATGCACCTTAGGGTGGATAGTTTGGTTAGCACACCACCCTCCTCACATAAATACATAGTCAATGGTGCAGTCGGTTACATGGCCACATCGTTGACCATGTACTGATGTCAGAAGGGCGGTGCATTGACTCAACTATCTGCCCCAGGGCCAATTGTTTGGTCAGTTCACCACCCTCCTGACATCACTACATAGTCAACGGTGGAGTTGTTTACAGGACCGCACCATTGACCATGTACTGATGTGAGGAGGGCAATGCGCTAACTAAACTATCTGCCCCAAGGCACATAGTTTGATCAGCGCACTGCTCTCCGGACACTGGTACATAGACAACGGTGGGTCGTTTAAATGACCACACCATTGACCATGAATTATTGTTGGGAAGTGCATTGACCTAACTATCCACCCTAGGGTGGATGGTTTTGTCAATGCACCGTAGAAGAAATAAAATTTCATGTTTTGCAGTGCGCTAAAAATTTCCATGTGCACCGAGGATGGTGCGTGATAAAAATAGATGCACTGGGACTGGAGCATGACCTGCGCACCGACTGTTTTTTTTTCAAAAAAAAATTATATATATATATATATATATATATATATATATATTTGTAAATACATTTCTCAATTAATAAAAAAAATGTATTTAATATGTGAATCATTCAACAACATCAAAGGAGAGAACAAAGGGAACAACAAGAACATATGGAGGACGAGTATAATGTGGTTCGCCTGTGGGAGGCACGAGAGAGGGAGAGACTTATGTACCCTCGCCCTATTACGACAACCACCCAGTTGCTCCTAAGGGAGGTAGGCCTTCTCAAGTTCTATGAGGAGGCTACATCCTTGAAGGGCCATAATGGGTTATTGGGACAACTTATCTTCAAGTGGGATGCCCATCGGTAGGCTTTTCGGGTCGGTCCTAACCAGTGGTATGTGTCCACTGAGGAGGACATATATTTTACTACTAGCTTATCTAGGAGAGGGCAGGATTTTATCCAGTTCCAAAAGGTCCATGTCGACTATGCAACAGGGATTCAGTTGGTGTACTCCTAGAGATACATTAGCGACGATATACTTTCTCCTACAGATTTTTAGGTGTCCAGTGGTTAGTTACATATTGCTTCATTTGGTGCAGAGGAGGTGAGGTGCCTCTCACTACTGCTGATGACCATTGCACACCATACCAGTGATGGAAAACGCATTATTTTCCCGCTTTTATTTTATGTTTATTATTTATTACAGACGCCATGACTTGTGAGGTGGTCTGTGATTTTTTTGCAGCATTTTTGTACAACATTAGATAGATGTCGTTGTCAGGCACATGGGAGGTTGACCTTCCCTTTTGATTTAGAGTTATTTTGTTTATTTTTTGAAAGGTTTCCAGATACAAGGCCTACTTTTGTTTGGAAACCTCGTAGGCCGATGTTGCACATACGGATGGAGATGTGGGGCCAGATGATGCCCAAGAGGGGCAAATCTGATTTTTCCGCCAGGATATCTCATGATGCACTAGAGTTGCTATCTAGTGTTGATGATCATGCCTTCGTTCTGGTGCCATGTCCATATGCTGGTTTGGATTGGCGAGGGTGTGCCAACATCCTCTTCACACAAGATGAGTTGTTGGATGTGAGAGGTAATATTAGTTTTTTATTTAAATTTATTCTAAGACATTGTTTAACTTGTTTTATTAAATTGTTTAATGAAATTATCTAATTATTGTTGTGTACTTATATATATTTTGTAGATATTGGGTCATTCGTTGGCGATGAGATTCCAATGCCACCAAATGATCTAAGTGTAGATCATGTTGGTGAGGAGATGGTAGAGGCAGAGGATCAGGTCAGTGACAGACCTGGTTCTGAGCAGGCGTAGATACCAGCGGGTGTGAGGCATAGGCCTGACACTTGATTTAGGATGGAGTTGGGTGACCAACTCTGTTGACTCCTAGTTGAGGAGGGAGTCAGGCTGGTTACTATCAAAGAGATATAGGATGATAATAGGCTGACACAGATATGGAGAGTCATGCCCCATGATATGTTGACCCTCATGCGGAATATCGTTGGAGCTACCAGAGTACTGGCACGAACAAGGAGGGATGGTAGGCATGGTGGAGATGTAGTACGACAGTTGAGCAACGTATCATCTGATGATCATGATCATGAGGGGAGTGATAATCATTCTATTACTCCTCCTCCTCCACCTCACACAGGAGATGATAATGATGAGCGGCTACTGACATGAGTGCAGTCATGAGCGGGCATCACTCCCAGGCAGTTTGCCATCTCAGGGCAAAATGCTGATGCGGCGGTGCCAGTCAGGAGGAGGGCTGCAGTCCATCCTAAAGAGGCGGGTCCATCGGCGGCGGCCCAGTACACCATCAGCCCCAGAGGGCTGGGACACATCCCCGGGAATCATCATAGGCAGGCGTTCTGGTCAGCGGGCACCTCCGGATCGTGAGGCATGTGATCATCATCTATCTAAGCATGCTAGACTCCCCGCCCTTAGGCAGGTAGATAAATACTATATGATGCACACAGAGCAATCTTCAGCATTTGCTCATCCAGGTCCCTCTTTAATACATATTACTTATATATATATATATATATATATATATACATATACATATGTATGTATGTATGTATGTATGTATGTATGTATGTATGTATGTATTTTATGTTCACGTTGCGGTTGTACTTAATATGCGGTGTTCATCATGATGTGTGTTAGATATGTAGATATGTTTTATTAATGTACACGCTTTCTTGTAGATGAATGTGTATGTGATAGTAGTTATTTGACATAGGATGTATATTTGATGTTTGTGTTGTGATGATGTTAAACAATTCTTGGCTGTTTGTTAGATGATCATGATCATGATGATTAGATGATGTTAATAGTTGAATCATTTTTAAGTAGATATGATGTTTGCAGATGATTTACATATTGATGTAGTCATTTATTTTTAATATTAAATCATGATATTTATTAAATATTATGTCGTGATTGTAATTGAAATTTTAATTTTAATTGTATGTAAAATCATAAAATTGGAATTGTACTTCTAATTATAATTTTAATTGTAACTGTATGTAAAATATTTGTAAAATTTTAATTGTAATTGTAATACTTAATTTATTGTGAAATGATTGTAATTGTAATTGTATATATATGTAAAATTCTAAAATTGTAATTGTATGTAAAATTCTAAAATTGTAATTGTAATTTTATGTGAAATTGTAAAATTGTAATTGTAATTGTATGTAAAATATTTATAGAATTTTAATTGTATTAATGTGAAATGATTGTAATTGTATATATGTAAAATTGTAAAATTGTGATTGTATGTAAAATTCTATAATTGTAATTGTAAGTGTATGTGAAATTGTAATTGTATGTAAAATATTTGTAAAATTTTAATTGTATTAATGTGAAATGATTGTAATTTTTATTTTAATTGTAATTGTATGTAAAATTCTAAAATTGTAATTGTATGTGAAATTGTAAAATTGTAATTGCAATTGTAATTGTATGTAAAATTGTAAAATTGTAATTGCAATTTTAATTGTATGTAAAATTCTAAAATTGTAATTGCAATTGTAATTGTATGTAAACTTGTGAACTTTTGTAATTGTAATTGTAATTGTATGTAAACTTGTAAAATTGTAATTGTAATTGTAATTGTATGTATTGTCATCATTCAATTTTATTAAAATTTTTAAATTTGTAAATTTATAAAATTGTAAATTAATTATCAATTTTGAACCATAACTACCGTAAGTAAAATGTATACTGTAATTTTTTGTTAAATTACCATAATTGTAAAATAATAAATCTAGAATAATATGAATTTTTGTAACATAATAAAGCTTAGAAAATAATGCAAATAAATTCATATACTTTAGAATTATCATTATTTTATTATGACCTTACATACAAAAAATAATAGTATACATTTTGAAAATATTATTCACACACATTTAAAGCAATCAAGTAGTTGTATTATTTTAGGAATTGACATTATAAAAAAAGAACATTATATAGTACACCATTGTTTTCGAGATCAGCATAATTGCAAATTATCAAGTGAAATGCTTTTAACATTAACATAATGAAAATGATCAATTAATTAAAAATACATATTATAATGTTTCGAAAAAGAAAGAAGTCTTAGTTATAAGGTAATTAAGTCCTATTCTTTATTAAAACCCATCTTAAAAAGTATAAATGATGAAATAACGCATGTACCATATCACTCTCGGTTCTCATGATCACCCTCATTATCTTCCAGCTTGCTTGGCATGATAACACTATTGTTCTCAAAAATATTTTTTGATCTAGGGTCATGTCTCAATACGAACCACCAGTCCCTATCCAACACATATGGGTAAAAAAACACCTGGTTGTAGTGTTTGGGGAAAACATAGGGCTCCTTAGCTTCATCCCACATCATTCTAGAGTTGATACATATCAGCCTACTATCGCAATCTTCCTTTACATTATTCCGATCAAATTTGTCCCACCACTTGCACCTAAAAATAACACATTGGAAAGAAGAGAAATCCACTTCAATAATCTCTTCTATCTTTCCGACGTAAACCTAACATCCCACATACTAGGTTTTGATCATGGTGGCTAAATCGACTAGATTGATCGAACTTGATTTCCACTACATATTCTTGTGTCGTGTGTCCATCATCAGCATTTTCTGTGCGAAAATGGTGTCCATATGCCCACATATATGGGAATAAATGCACCTATACAAAAGTTAAAAAATCATAGTGTCATGTATCTTATAATAACCCAACAGTTAAAATATGAAATATAGATGTAATTACATTTCAAAGGTGCATTATTAAGTTTAAAATGTACATAAATATATTAATACCGAGAGGGTGCACCCAATCCCTAGGTTTAGCGCATCCTCTTCAGCATGTAGGTAACAACCGGTTGCACCGTATCTCTCTCTAACTTGGTCAACAACCCAACTGTTGGGGCATATTTTTGGCATAGTTTCTTTTAAATGATCAGGATAAGGCACACTTATACCATTAAAACATCTAAATTCTTTCCTGTCACTATCCCATTTCATCCTATTTTGTTCGTACAATGCGACCCATAGTTGTGTCGCTTCAGAATTGTAAAGAGAAAATTTATTAATTGCTTCACTTTCTGCATTCGCTGATAAAATCAGACTGACATATAGTACATATGAGATCAAAATATACATTATATCAAAGTTCAACATGAATATTTACTTTGTGTAAATTTGAAAAATTATAAGTCGCTTACTCTTTATCAAGCGTCTTTTTCCATTCATTTGGAGCATCTCCCCTTGTCTTTTGTCTCCATCCCTTTCATAATCCCAAATCACTGCACCTGGTATATTTTTGATTTGCTTGATGTACTCACTAGCATAATATAAAGACTCATACGATATGTACCCCTCTGCCATATACCCGTCGGGTTTTTCCCTTTGTGAAACAAATCCTTTCAATTTCTTCATGTACATATCTAAGAAGAACATCCAACGACAAGAAACCACCCTAACTAATTCAACCTCATTTACTAAGTGGATTAGAAGATGAACCTGCAATTCCATGAAACTCGTCGGTAGTTCCTTCTCAAACATACAAACAACCTCAACTATCTCTTCACGCCACCGTGGAATGCTAGCCACATGAATCTCCTTTGATGCGATCCAACGTACAAATGCAAATAATTTAGATATGGCACATCCTAGGTCTTGGGGGAATTCATGTTTCACACACCCACACACGAACATAGGATAATGACACTGTAAAGTTATAAACACATGCGGTAATATACAAAATTAGTTATGTTTTATGATCCCTACATGGGATAAATTTTATTAATATAACAAATAATAAAATTATGCTTTTGACATTATACGTACTCTTAGAAGATTCACATGGTCATGCGATTTCAACCCCGACAAATGGTCATCCATGATGAAGCAGCGTCGTAGTGAAGACCCGTATGAAGATGACACCTTCACACCCATTATAAATTCCTTTGCCAAAGAGATATCATATTTTTTTTAAATCTATGGGACATCACCTTCTTTGAAATACCATGAATTAGAGCGACCAATGCCTGCCTCTGATCTAGTACTTTCTAATCGTCTCAACCAATGTTTATTTTTAGTTTTTGAAGTAATAAGATCTTTCCTAACAACCAATGTGTCACTTTGTTTCAATGATATGTGCCTCCATAAAGGAGATGACACATTTTTAAATATATGCATGTGATCTAATAAGTGGATAATCTTAATACGCTCCCAATATGGGAGGTTATAAAAGATAAATTACCTTTTCATCCCAATGGGAAATTTCTCAACCTAGGTGTTGAAGAATTCTGGATCATCGAACATAGGCTCCCCATTTGAATCGAACATTTATATGAACTCCTTCTCCTTCTCTCACTCATATTCTCTAAGCCATTCAAACGGTGTCATTATTGGAGGCCTTCTGGTTCTCTCTCGTTTACCACTGAAAGTGGATGTTGCTCTTCTGTAAGGGTGTTCTTCTAGGAGGAATACCCTGGAGCAGTCATACACTGGCTTTCGTAGTTAATTGGACCATATAGCTTTCAGATAATGTCCAAAACATTTACATCCAAAATACCATTTTGTTACAAGGCCTATGAAATTATTGTATACTGTATATATGCATGGAACGTTAAATAATATCATGAAGATCAGAACAATTACAACGAATTAAATAACTAATATGTGAAAGAATATTGTTATGTATATAAAAAAATCAATAAACATGTAATTTACCAGAGAAAACTCCTAAGCCTGCATAATCATGTGTCATGTAAGAGCACATTCCATACAACGTAAAACTCCTCTTTGCTACGATGGGTCTTGATACATTTTATACATTTATCCCATCCCATAATTCCTTCAATTCATCTACCAGTTGTTGTAAGTAGACATCCATTTTCTTCACTTGTCTTCTACCAGGGATTATGAGAGCCAACATAATATGTTCATTCTTCACGAACAACCATGGGGGGATATTTTTATTGATCACTACTATAGGCCAAACATAATAGTTGGTTTTCTGGAGGGAATATGGGTTGGCATCATCCATGGCTATGCTGAGTTGTACACTTCATACTTCATCCTTGAATTTCTTGGGTCATGTATCCTCTATATGCTCATGGCTATTGAATCTGTTAGGATTCACATAACTCCCAACTCACTTCTATGTGAAGCATGCTATTCCTGCAACATAGTTAATTCTTTGCAACAAAAGAGCCTTTGAATCCTTGGGATTATAGGCATGTGCCTCAAAATCTTAAAAGGAGGACCATGTGATTTACCCTTATTTTTTGATTTATCATACCTGTCATGCCCACATTTCAGACATATCTCTTTGTCTGCATATTCTCCTCTATATAGAATACAATCATTTGGACATGCATGATATGATATGTACTCAACACCCAACATTTTCAACAATTTCTTTGCTTCTTCCGCAGCTACCGGGCAATACATTATCATTCAGAAGAACCTTATCTTTGAATAACCTGTAGTTGGTGATCATGGACAATGTTAAATGTACATTAATTCTGATATAATTATTAATGTTCATAAAATTGACCATTTATAATGTTCATTGTGTGATTATATTTCTCAAAATATAAGGGAGGACTCGATGGTAAATTACCTCAAATATTCTGAGAAACATGCATTTGACAAGCCAAAATTTGCTTTCAAGTTGTATAGTAACATCGTTGTACCCAACTGGGTAGAATTTTACTGACCTCCAGGCCCAAAGATAGGGGTGGTGGAAGAAAATTTAAGGCTTTCGAAAAAAGTATCAGCGATATGAGCATCATCGTTTTGGAATGCATCTAACAACATTGTCTCCATGGCAGTCATATCCCTTAAGTAATCATCCATACCAACCTATATTTGATTGCATCCATTTCCAGCGTGTGAAGAACTACTATTTATGTAGTCATTCCTAATTGGTGAATCTGGACGTAGTGGGAATTGAATAGGTGGTTGATTCAACCATTCTTGGTATTGTTCCTCTCCGAGTTTTTCTCTTAATTCATCCTTCTCTCGATTTGACATTGTCATGGGGTGCAATGGAAGATGGTAGGTAGGTTTCTCATCATCACTAGAATCCTAATAATTTCAAAAAATATATTTGAACATGATTAGTACAAAATATATGATATCAATTAGTAAGCATGTCGACAATGCATTATTAATTGGTTTGAAGTTGAAATAATTAGATTAATATACCAAACAATTATTGTTACCATCATTTCCCCAGGATTGTGGCTAGAAGGTGAAATGTTACAATTGGCAGGGTGAAATGGTTATCCATTTTCATCTACCAAATGCCCCTTGTAGTATGCTGCTCCTGATAAGAGCTTCTGACGTTTTGGAGCTGTTTGAATATTTTGTGCATCTGAACTTGATTCTGAATCTGCATGAACCTGCAAATTTGTATACATTAATTTTATTCAGCTGATTGAGATGGATAAAAAAATAAATTCAATTAGATAATCAAAATATAAATAAAATGTGAAGTAAATATTACGTCTTGAGATGGATAGGGAGAACTCTGTGATGGATTTTGAGAAATATTATGGAACGCAATGGATTTTGAAAAATTGTCCATTCGATATAATTATGATATTTTCTCCCTGAAATTGAGCAGAATCAACAACAAATTTTGGTGTATAGACCTAAAACTAATTTGAGTGCCTTAAAAATGGACTTATTGTTATCAGTGCTAATGTATAGTTAACTGCACCGGTGCGTTTTAGTAACTGCGCACTTGTGATGTGTTATTAATTGACGCATGGTTCTGGTTAAATAACAAACACAACAAATATCCACAAATAAAAAAAATGCAATTTCTTTTTTTAAAGTGAAAAAAAAGCGGTAAATTGAAAAATGGGCAGAAAATTATTTTCGAAAATCTAATTTCATAAAAAAATTCTTTAAATAGTAAATTTTTTTCATTATTTCATTATTTTTGAAAAACAATTCAGGGAGAGACTTGCACGAGAGAAATACTTGGAGCAAGAGAGCATGAGAGCACTGTGGATAAGTGAAATACTTTCGAACAAAAGTATTCAGAGAATCAAAGTTTCAAACATCCGGTGATTCAAACCCTATAGTATAGAATTTCAAACCATCTGGTGATTAAATTTTACTGTAATAATTGTTTTTTTTTACAGTTTCTGTTTGATTTAATATATGTTAAGTAAACATTTTAAATTTTACCGTTCATTTTCAGAAAACAAAAAAAACAAAAAAAATCCATTCTTATGCTAAACCCTTGATTCCTTTTGTTTCCGCCCTTGCTTCTTCTAGTTTTTGTGACTTAAGAATTAGGGAATTTCATTTTATATTTATAGGGTTTTTATTGGTATATATATAGGCCTATGACATCTAACCCACAATATGACTTGCAAAGTCGGATCCCAATCCATGTCGACCCTTATGTGAATTTTTAAAAACAATTTTTTTAATCGACGCGCCCTGTGTAAAATAGCGCACTGGTGTGCTATTTTATTACAGCGCACCAGGCACATACTGTTTGATAAAAACAATTTAAAAATAATTTTTTTAATACGTTCACCCTGTGTAAAATAGTGCACCGCACATGTAGTGTTAGATAAAAACAATTTAAAAATAGATTTTTTAAAATCCGCACGGCCTGTGTAAATTAGCGCACTGCACACGTACTATTTGATAAAAAAAAGGTTTATTTTATGTCTATGTTAATCGGTGCACCGGTTAGTGTATAACACACTAGGTCTCCTTGTTGAAATAGAGCAATGTATGGTGGTTCCTTGTTTTCTCGGTGCGTTTATAAGAACATGTCGCATTGCCTCCTCCACGACATCTTATGCTATGAAAACTAACTCTAGAGGATTTTTATTAATTTTTTTGTGTTAATCATTGCGATCGTTAACATATAACACATCAGGTCTCCATGTTAACAGAGAGCACCGTATGACTTTTCTACTGTTTTGGCAGTGTGATTATAAGAACACGTCGCATAGACGCCAGTGCGTACTTCTTGAAAGGCGCACGATTTTCTTGAATTTTTTTTTACTTGATTTTTTTTAAATTTATTTATAAAATATATTAATGAATGGTATGGCACAGGTTTCATATTGATAAATAAATGGCTAACAAGAGATCAATTAAAAAAAATACTGATAGCACATCGAGAAAATAAAAAAAAGGGAAGTTTTTCCTAAATTATTTACAAAAATTATTATTTTTGAACTATATATAAGTTTAACTAATATGTATTTTTAACTGTGTATCATGCATAGCCACAAAATGACGAATATCGATAAGATTATTTATGATCTAAGGCCAGAAGAGCGTAAAATATTGATGGAAAAATTGCAGAAGGATGAATCAAGTGAATGAAAAAATACTCTCAATCCAATATGAGTTTCTTTTTTTATTTTTCATTAATATTATACTTAAAAATATTAGATAACATGTTTCAAACAATCTATTAATTCACATATGTTTAATGTTCTATAGGGACTAGCAACTTAGAAAAGGAATGTTGTTCTAAGAAAAGAAAAAAATAGAACATGCAAATGAAAATGGATTGCTCCTTAGCTCATTTGGAGTGGTGCTGGAGGTTAACGAAATGGGGAATTTTTTTTACAAAACTTTGAGGGATCTAGTGGAACAAACGTATAGACGTTATTTCCACTTACAATACAAAAATAAATCCAATGATTCCAAGAACCAAATTTTATCTAAACAACAAGATGAGTTTCCAGAGAATTGGTCAATAAGACATGTCATACTTTTAGTAGCAAAAACGTACAAAAAAAAAAAGAAGGAATGTGTTATCACTCATAAGTTTTAAAAATTTCATTGATAGGGTCTTACATATCATTCACCTAGGTTCCATGTTGTTTTCATAGTTAGATTCATGAAATTTATGAAAAAACACATGTAACAAGCTTTATCCTACGTCTAAACCCACCATGAGTCATGTCATATCAGTCAAATCCATTCCATACCATTTAGTTTTCGCATTCATGACTTCAAATAAAAAAATAAGCCACTTGTCTATTTTTTCACCATTTCGTAGCGAATACAATGGTAGAACAACAGATTTCGCTACGGAATTACCTGACAATTCCGTATTAGATCTATTAGGATTTTAACTGTTTTCGGTACGAAACTGTGTTTTTCTACAGAAAAGGCAGAGCGGTGTGAGGTGTCAAGTTTTCGATGGCCAAGGGTAAAGGTGAGGTCAAAAAATTAGTTACCATTATCACCAAGCATGTAATATCGTGATTTCACTCATCATTTCTTTTTGTGGTCACATGTGTCATTATTCTCCCCCAAGATGTCGAATTGCATTTTAAATTTTTCCCCTAAGCTTCTCTCTGTCATTCATTGTTCAAAGTATTGCATGTAAAGAATCACATTGTCATCCTTGAAGAGCTGATTCATAGCGCAAACAACTTGCTGTCTAGATTTGTCCATCTACAAGTGTCACAACTAAGAAGCAGTGAAGGTATAAAGTAGAAACGACAACGAAGAAGAAATTAAATAAAGGAGGTTATTGTGTGAGATACGAGCCTATGGATTTAAAACTATTGAATGAAGATCCTAGTTTCATGAATTCCTTCAGGAATGTTGGTTGTCTACAGTTCTGTCAAAAGCTGCAGGGTTTTCATGCTCAAATATCCAAAGTATTCACAACCAATTTCATAGGGACAACCTCAAAGGTAGGAGTACTGAATTTCACAGTGTCACATGATACTGTCTCTCAGGCTACATAAATACCCAGAGGAGGTGAGGAATGGTTCAAAGGTACAAAATTCAAAATAAATATTTGTGAAGAATTTGTCAAACAGGAGCACATCGGAGCTGACATGGCAAGTGGCATCCCCAGGAGTTATATGAAAGAAAATTATTCAAAGGTTTTTTTTGTGGTCCAGAAGTATTTTACCTGCGAGGGAAGGTTTCACATGGTCTATTTATATCATTTCAGGCTCCTTTTGCATTTCATTGGTATGCAGTCCCTTGATTTTCCTTTCTTTTTATTTAGAAGTTTGGGGAATATGTTAGATAAGGTCCAAGCCAAGGCTAAGGGTAGTGAAACATCATTTTTTCACCATGGCCTGATCAAATTATTAGTATTGGAGGAATTAAAAAGGTTAAACAAAGATTAGGTATATTTTCTCTTTATTAGTGGATATGAAGTAGATTCAGTGACACCTAAAAAGATTTCAAAGCTAAAGATAACTTCATCTCCAACTGTGATAGAAGAAGTTAATGAAGAAGGAGGATAACCTACTGTGGAACTAATTGATATTGAAGTTGAAATTATGCCAGAGACTGATATCCCACGGCCATCATCTGCAAGTCAAAAACATAACATTAGCAAACATGTTAGCAGGAGGTTAACCAGGAGCTAAACCATTGCCAAATGAAATATTGAAGACATCCTCCAGAAAATATACATTGAAGAATATCCAATTGTCCAAGCAGATGACATTAAAGGGGATAGAAGGAAGAAGCAGAAAGGTAAGTCTGCCAAAAAATTATATTTTGTAGGAGAAGATGATGGTTTCATTTTCCAACCAAGGAAACCAATGACCAGGTCACAACTTGAAAAATGTGCCATGGAGAGAAAGAGAGCATAAAATATTAATGAAGGCAAATATCTAGAGAACATTATAGACCTATCTCCAGTAGCAGAAGAGGGTTTTGTGCAAAGAAAAGAAAAGGAACAAGTTGAGGAAAATAGTGAAGTACAAATATTGCAGGAGAAATTAAGAGGCCAGGGAAGAAGTTATTGAAGTCAAATTGGAACTAAAAGAGGCCAAGGTAGACAACATCTAATGGGAGACTTTGAAAAAGAAATGAAGGATCAGCTAGACAAATATGACAAAACTCTGTCAAATGCCAAGAAAATTCTTAAGAGAAGTATTCCTGTGAGGAAAGTGGTGAAGAAAACTAGGAAAAGAAATCTATGGTTGCATTATGAGAGAAAAAGGTTCAAAGGGAAAGTTAAGGAGCTAGAAGACCAAATGGATATGATCCAAGAAGAACTAAAGAAAAAAGGGCTGAAAATTAGAATGGTAAATGAACCTGAAGAGGTACTTCCTGCTGATGCTAAAGATGAAATGCCCAAAGTCCGAGGGGTTACTCTAAAACATTTTTGATTAAATTCACAACTTGCAAGAAACACAAATTTTGGTTCATAAGCTGAATTTTTTAAGAAAAGTGATAAATCTGCATTTTCAGCCAAATTAGGCAGTTTCGTAGTGAAGTCGAGGCTTGAAGGCTGGAATTCGCTATGAAATTCTTGTAGGATTTTTTTTACCAAAAAAACCAGTTTTGATGGAGATCTAAGGAGGGAAAGTGATGGTATTTAGCCTATATGACTTGAAAAACATATCTTAATTAGTAGAAAAGGAAAAAAAGGAGGTTGGATGACTGAAGTAAATATGCTACTAAATTTCGCTACAAAACTGCCTAAGGTCACTCTGTTTTTGTAGCAAAGTGTTTTAAATGGAATTTGAAGGTTTGAAAAGCGTGTTGAAGAAAAACCAACCACCTAGAGACATCCAAGCTGACAGTGGACCATCCTAGCATAGATTCACTACTCGAAAGGAGTGTCACTTATCCAGCTTAGCACGAAGACAAAGATTAAAGTGGTGTTTATATTTTCCTAAAAAATAAGACTGTTGTTTCCAAAATCTAGTGGGTATATTAATGTCTTAGTGATGGTGAATGCCACTCGAGCATCTGATCCTTATCAATGTAATTGTCCCACTACTGAAGAAATGAGTGTAATAAATGTAAAGCAGAGTCTTATTAGAAGTATAAGTCTTTAGAGACTAGGTGTCTTTTTCAGTTCCAATAATGTAGTTTATAGTTATGATAGGTGTCAAAGTTAAGGTTCGATGATCTAGACAGCTGGGCAGATCCTATCTAAGCAAAAAAGATCTATTTATAGAGAAGAAATCAAATCAGAAAGGGTTGGATAATGTTACTTTGAGACTACTATTATAGTAAATCTTGGAATATCAGTAATATACAATGATGGTGTTTTTTTGCTTAACCTGAGATTCTTTGATTGTTGTAATGAGTTTATGCCTTATATTTTCTTAATATCTTATCTCAATGTCTTGATGTTAAATTACTCAGAATGCATGCCCTCATGCTCTCACTTCCTTTTGACATTAAGTTATTAAATAGTTTTTGTGTGTTTGTATTATCTTTTTCCATTGAAACAATCGAAGCCTCAACTTCCACAAGAAGAATTATTTGTCACTGACTCCATGAGCCCAATGGTAGTGAAATTTATCCCATTTTTCACCTACAATCAAATACACTAAGACACTTATCACATAGTTAGCCATCTAATTCAAGACTTAATTGAGCACATCATTAGATAAATTGAGAGAGCCCTCTCAGGCTGAAGATGCTAATCCTCAGTCAAAAGCTGGTTTGAAAGAGTTACTCTAATTTGTCTCATGGAGTAGCCCATCAATACCAATTTAGAGATAACAGAATGAAAAAGTAATATTCCTTTAAATGTTTTCTAGAATTATATGTATATATTACTAGAAAGAAATCATTTATAAATATCAGTTTTGTTATATTTACTTTTCATATATCAATAAAAAAATTAAACATTTTATTATCGTGTTATATTTTCAAGAAGATTATCAAAATCCAAAAGGATGAACGAGTTGATATCAGAAATATGCTAGTAGGAATGTCCAAAAGGTGTACAAGGAGATGGTTAAAGAAATGGACATAATTGCATCGCACGAGGAGCCATCTCAACAACAACGTGCTTCAAATGTAATGTGTAATCATTGAATTTTTCTATTAGGTACAATAAATAAACAATTTAGCATTAAATATTAATTTTCAAGTATTTTCTTGTAGAAAATAAAAGAAAATGGAACCCATTCAACATATAAAATAGGATCAAGGAAGAAAAGTGTTGATATCTAAGTTTGTGAGTAATTGTTACTTCCTTATAACAACTTAACTAGACTTCGTTTTTGTATATTTTAAGTTGTTTTACAACAATCATCATTGAATGTCTTCAAACAGGTGCTAACATACAAAGAAGAACCATCAGACGAATTGATTGACATTGGGTTAAATATGGGTTGTCAATATATGTTCGCATATTAGAAATTAATTGTGGAATTTGTAAGCATCTATCGATCTTGTTTTACTTAGCTTCGTATATACTTAATAGAACAAACAAATCTTTTATATTAAATATATGATTTGTTATGGGGTATAAAACTTGTAGGAAACAAAGTATGGAACTGCGCCAACAAATGAAATGTTGAAAGATGGCATGAAATTTGGTTTTGAAAGAATGTGTATAGTTCATGAGTCAGTTCTTGCTATGGTACGTCATTTCTTTTCGATTTACATTGATGTATATTATTTAATATTTCAATTTTCATTATTCTCACCAATGTATATACACTCATTAGAGTTTATTTTTATGTTTGTAGATGGAAGTTGAAGAAGAAGAAAAAAATCAACATGGTGGACAAAAAATTCCTAAAAATAACCCAAGTCATGGAAGCAACTTGACCAGTGACAACAATTCAAGTGAAGAATGATTATCAATATGTTTGGATATCAAAGCTAGGCATTTTATTTTTTGAAATATTTGTCTGTGAAATCAGACATTTTGTTTAATGTAATGGACATAGTGTCCTAATTGAAATACAAATGGATACCAATAACTGTCCCATTTTGTATGACAAAGAGTGTCTTATTCATATATATATATATATATACATTTTAATTAATTCTATTGTGTTCTCGATTGTCACTGTGAAATGTTACAACAGTGATTAAATATATGGATGATTAAATATTATAATGAAGAGATATGAAATCCGATGATATGATATAACAAATTAATCCAAACATCACATTCAAATGCACTAATAAAAATTTAATTGATATGAATATTTTTATAAGATATGTGTCGACTTTTCATGAATAATGAATTTTAAAAAATCACAATAATTGCACTGTCACATGTCAATGTTTCTAAAAAATACAAAATGAACACTAGTGCGTGTCAATTACTATGCACCGGTGTGTTTGTATGCTGATGCGCACCAGCGCGTTTCTATGACCTATGGGCACCACAAAAATACCAATACCAATTAGAATGCTCGATGCGTTTGTGTGATACTGCGCACCGGTGAATTGCATAATACTGCGCACTAGTGCGTTTCTACGACCTATGGGAACCACACAAATACCAATACCAATTAGAATGCTTGGTGTGTTTGTGTGATACTGCACATCAGTGCACCTGTATAATACTGCGCACCAGTGTGTTATACGACCTATGGGCACCACACAAATACCAATACCCAGTAGAACGCCCGGTGCGCTTTATCGATGACTACCACCCAAGCGGTTCGGTAGTCGTTGCATACACCAGTGATGTTTTCCTTTAACACATCAGTGCATTTTTATAACTTGACAGCCCGATGCATTATATCACCTATAGTACGCCCAGTGCGATTTTACACCTTAACGGCTTGGTGCCTGCACCTTCGACCACCCTGGTGTGACTCTCTGGCTCACACGCACTAGGACGTTGCTAAACACCCCGAGGCATTCGAAATTTTTTTTTTGTCCCGGTGCTTGGTACGTTTATAATACCGGTGCGTTGACACTTGATTAGCGTATCGATGAGAAAAACATCGGTAACAACCTCCGGCCGCCCATTTTTTTTAGTTATGTTGAAATTCCGTTAGAAGCTCTGCTAAAACCTCTGTTACCGAAAATGGATGTTGTAGCAAATGTTTCTTTTGACAATTTTTACCAATTTTATAACACTAAAAACCTCTGTTATAACCTTCGCTAGAGGGTATTTTCTTTGTATTGTTGATATGCACATGGAGGTTGCAACTTAAAAAATTAGAGGGTGCATATCTTGATTTGATCCGGACTTATGCAGGAACGAAATAAAATACAAAAATAAACACAAACGTAGAGATGCAGCAGGAATAACACTTAATTGCATTAATATTAAATACTGAAAAATTCTTACAGACAGAATGGAAAATAAACTAGCTCGGGCGATGGTAGATTATCTTTGAGAAGAGATGTGGCGATTACATGTCTTTGAACTATGTTACAATGAAGGAAACTGAAAAATTGAAAGAAAAAATGGTGGGGGTCCTACTGGAATAGTTGGGTGGCCACCAACTTCCACTTGGATCAATCCTCCCCCATTAGGAAGAAATGGTCCCCATTGTGTTGAGTTCCTCCATCAGATGAGGATATTTCTGTTGAATCTGGTCCCTAGTGAACCACTTGCCCTAGTGAAGGATTTGTCCTGCTTTGAAAAATCGATATAATTAGATCCTTTGCTGGCGAGTGTTATTGATCTGTGTGTCCATGATCTGACCTATTGTGGCTTGTTCCATGCAGTCTGGGTTTAACTCTGTTAGTGTGATTTGTTCTACAATGTTGGATGTGTCCAACAATGGTGGAAAGTAGGGTCGAAGATAGTCCACATTGAACAACGGGTGCATATCAAGGAATGGTTGAATACTGAGCTTAAAATAATTGTCTCCCATAGCCTTGGTGATTGTGTAATGCCCATATCGAAGTGGCCTAAGCTTCAGATGGGCTTGGGTAAGGTGCTCTTTTTTCAAATGCAACCAAACTTTGTCGCCCACCTGAAACTTGTGTGGCACCCGTTGTTGATCATGTCGTTGCTTGTACTTGGAATTGGAATTCTCCAAGATGTTGTGCACCTGTTAGTGGACGTGCTAGACATGTTCAATAAATATTGTTTCTTTATCAGCCTCAGAAAGTACATATGTGGATTTTTTCTTCATAGTCGCATGAGGTATGGCAACATCAATTGGAAAAAATGTTTGAAATCCTAGACCCACTTAAAAGGGGTTGCGACTAGTCGAGCTATGAAGAGCTCTATTGGGTAGAGGTGTTATGGGAGTTAGATCGATTGGATGATTGACTTGACAGTGAAAGGGTACCCTTGTGGGTGAGGAGTAGATGTCTCAGTATTCTTCCACAAACTTATCCACCTACTTCCACTGTGTGGAGGAACCCTTCTCGAGGGCCATGGATGGGGCCACGATATTCTCCTTATTTTGAGAGTGAATAAAAAATAAACAAATTTCTCGGTATGGTAGATGATCTTACTGTATTGGTTAGCGAAGATCAAAGAGATGGCGGTAGGCGGGGTTACCTCCGGTATCCTGTATAAATTAGTTCCCACATAAATAATAATAGTGTGAGGCCTAGATTCATAAACAACATGTTGCTTCCATAAATATGGTTAGCCTAATAATACATCGCAAAATTCAAGAGGAACAACATCACATAGTACCTCATCTATGAAGGGCTTGATGTTTTAGGGGAGGCGAAGCTACTGGCTGACGCGAAGATCTCGTCCTTGGTGAAGCCACCCAATGGTGTACAACTACGGGTGTGGTGTGGTCAGTAGGCCCAACCGCTTCACGAAATCTGCTGAAATGAGGTTCTTTTGGCTCCTGCTTTCGACAATAAATTGCAGTGACGAACCCTTCACCCACATCTATGAGTGAAAGAGGTGCTCCCCCTCCTTTATATATTTGGGTTCTGCCTTTTGGAGCTTGATGGTGGCTACCATTGCAGTCGGTTCTATGTCAATGACCTGCTTACCTTTATTGGATCCCTTGTCGGGTTCCGACTCAAAATCAAAGCCTGCATCCATCTCTGAGTCTTTCAACTCGGGCACCAACGCCTACTTTGCACGACATTAATTCGTGTTATGAGTGGAGTTTTATGGAACTCACACCACTTGCTGGTTTTGTTCTTAGCCTTCCCGTCACCCTTGGATTTCGGCTTTAAGGAGTTTCCCTGGGGGGTCCTAGTCGGGCTCTGTCCTTTGCTCTGCTTTGGGTTCGCAGATCCAAAGTCTCGATTCTTCTGTTTCAATTTATGCTCGATCTTGGCAACATATTAGTATGTTGCACCAAGTGAGGAGATGTCGAGGAACTCCATTTCCTCCTGAATGTATTTGTGCAAACAACTATGGTACTTAATCACCAAATGGTTCTCTGAATCTTTGATATCGAACTTTTTTTGCAGGGTATGGAACAAATTCGTCAACTCATGCACATCTTGATCCCTTTGCTACCACATCATATTCCATTGTATGTACTTGTCCTCATAGCTCCCCACGGGGTAATATTGTTCCTTGATGGTGTCTCGGAAAGAATTCTAAATGGGTGTGGCTAAGAACAGAGAGGATTCGCTCTCGTCATTTTTCTCACAGTATGTTTCTCACAAGCCCTTGACATGGGGGCTGGCTTTAAGTAGTGAAAAATAATCTTTTCCCGATTGGAAAATTCATGAAGCAAAAAATATCCTTCTAATAGATTCAACCATATATATACGATGCCTGCATCTATCTGGCCCTGAAATAGGGGAATGTAGAAGTTAAATTGTACTTTAAAAGGAGTGGCGCCTCGAGAGTGGCTGCCGGATGGAGATGCGTCGTCGGTAGGTAACCATCGAAGGATTTGGGAAAATTTATCCATAATCATGTTCCTCTGTTTCTCGAGGGCCTCCTCGAGCAATATTTTGATAGGATCTCCTTCTCCCTCATCTTTCTTTTCCTCATCCATGGGAGGCTGTTGGGGTTTGCGAGGCTCATATTGCAAAGGTTCAACCAAATAGACCCCTAACTCCTTATACCCTGATCTCGTTGGGGACATGCAATGAAATATTGAGAAAGAGTAGACCTCTCTGATACCACTGATCTGGACTTATGAAGGAATGAAATAAAATACAAAAATAAACATAAACACAGAGATGTAGTAGGAATAACACGTCATTTCATTAATATCAAATACTGAAAAATGCTTACAGAAAGAATGGAAAATAAATTAGCTCAGGTGATGGTAGCTTATCTCTGAGAAGAGATGTGGTGGCTACATGCATCTGAACTATGTTACAATGAAGGAAACTGAAAAACTGAAAGAAACAATGGTGGGGGTCCTAGTGGAATACGTGGGTGGCCACCAATATCCACTTGGATCACGAGTTCACTCAATGAAAAAGGAATTCAGTATTGGAGCTTCAAGTGCATGCAATCCAAATTATATATATATATATATATATAATTTTACTAGAATAAGAATTAAATCAAATTAATTATCTATGGGTTTCTCACATGATTTGCAATTGCATCTATCTCTTTGTGCATTTTTTAATTAAACTGCCAATATGGGATTTCATTGTTGAGTGTGTTTCCTCCTTTAGTTGAGATATAAAAATAATTTTGAATTCGCTAGGTTGCGATCAATGTTTATGAATTTTGGGGGTACTCTAGAATTATCCATTGGATTACAATTCCATGGATTATGTTTTTCATGTTAAATAGATTAAATACTAATAATTTTTTATTGATTAAGAAGTTATTAGGCCTTCGTAATGGACAATTTTATGGAATCCTTTATAATTGAGGGATTCTTATCTTAGTCAATTGGATGTGTAGAAAAGGAATTGAATGGATTTAGGATTATCATGATAGATGAAGGATTGGGTGATACAATGTGTATTGATTTAATATTATCGGTCTTATCATCCTTCTTATATTGTGTTTATTCTATTGTGTGTATCTGTTTTCCTTTTGTTTGTGTGAAACTATAGTTCATTGTATATCATTTTATTTTTTTGCAAAAATGACATCCTGACAAATGGTCCAAAGACCCATCTTTGGCTAAGCAGGCCAAGTTAATATTTTAATATATAGAAGAAGTATATTTGTGTAATTAACCGATGATTTAACATATTATGAAACCTACAATTAATTGATTAAGTGACCATTAAAGAGTTGTTTGTTAAATGCGGGTTTTATTTGGTTGCAGTTCCATCGAATGATATCAAAATGGAAATGTATGATGTAGGTGTATGCAATTTGGAGGATAATGTAGATGTGAGTTCCTACATTTCTTCCTTAGTTTCATTTCTCCTAGTATGATTTGTATATTTACTCGAAGAAATGATGGATCTTCAACCTACCTTTGAAAAAAATGAAAAAGTAAGGAATCATTTAATATCATTATTGGCATTCTCGTTTATCATATTTGTAGGAATTCTTTGATTTTCTATATGAGATGGCAATATTGATGACTAAATTTAGGGATCATGTTAGGAATATGCATGGAGTTAATTAATTTTTCATTCCCAAGGGTTGATTGCCAAGTTTTCTACTAGCATTTTTCTATGGCTGTTATGATTGATTTTCAAGCTAACAATATTACTACATAATTTTTTGGATGTAGAGTAATCTATGAGTTAGTTTTAAGTAAATTCAAAAAAATTTAGTGAAAATGGTGAATGATAATTGGTTTTCTTCCAATGGATTCCAACAATATGAATCTCCTATGGAGAAGGAAGGAACAAATCATGAAAATAATGATTTACTGAATGAGGAGATGGGGGATGAATGGTGGAGTGATGATGCATTCCATGGCCTCCATTCAATCCTTAATGATGATAATGATTTGTATTATATCACATAAAGTAACTATCAAATTGCGCCATAGCAAAAAAAACTACTAATACATAATAGGCATAAGAAATTTACCATGTTTGACCCTAAGAAAATCAATAAATAAATTTAATTTGATTTACAATATACTAAAAAATAGAATAAAATAAACTTAGAAATACAATAACTATTGTTGAGTTTATTACATCATTAGTAGAAGCAAATATAATTTTGGTTGTATATGACAACAATAAATAGATTAGTTATAATTTAAAATAGCTATATGCCAATATTTAGATGATCTAGTTAAATTAAAATAGCTATCCATGTGTATTTCCACCTACTACCAAAAATGAGATGAAATCACTGTAATTTCAACTAGATTCTATCACCTAAAGAAAATACAAAAACCAATGCATTGAATGGGTTCAAATAACTTGTTGTAGTTAAATTTTCAAATACTTTTGTAATCTCTACATTATCGTGATAGATTCAATTAGATATAAATAACCACAAAGGTTTTGACACTTTACTCTAACTTTGTACTTATAAAAGTAAATCCAAATCCAAAATGAAAAGAAACCAAAGTAAAATCTTTAAAATTTAATTAAACTTAACAAAATAATTTATGAGAATGATGTCTAGCCATTATTAAAAATTGATTTACATCAACAATTTTAAAGCATTTTTCTACTTTAATAACAAATATCTCAGAATCTTTTACAATCTACATAACTACCCATGAGATTTAGTTTAACAACATGGGTTTTGAAACTCTAAAGCATAGCCTTAATCTTAGACTTAGTACTTCTTAATGTAAATCCACACGAGTAGACCTAACCATGTAGTTAAGTACAAAATTAACTTACCATCACATTTCGTCAACAATGTGGTTGTAAATTACTGAAATTTGAGTTAAATCAATAATTGCGCCTAAGGATTTTGGCACTCTAATTAATAAAAGTGTCAAAGGCCTTTGCAATTTACATCATTGTTTGCAAGATTTAGTTTCACATTTAGTTTGACATAAGTAATGATAGGGTTTTGACTTTTAATCTATAATAGACTTAAGTTTAAATATTAGTGATAACACCGCTATCTATGGTTGAACTTCTCATTGTTATTGAACATGCAAAGCGGTGAAAAACACTTCAACATATTGAGAAAATTTTCGAGGAGTTTGACACTCTCGCAGGCTGACTGTATACATGGTTAAGTTGTTTTGTGGTGACTCTTTTCCACCTTGCAGTGCTGGCTATAGTATTTGGAATACGATTTTCTTTCACAGCTTTTTGAGACACCTTTACGATTTTTTCCTTTCTTTCTGAAATGGGTGACACTTGAGGTTGGGTTTTATTTCAATATATATGTCAAATCCTCGACCAGAGAATAGGAATCGAGGAGCTATCAAGAGGAAATTAGAAGTAGTTTGCAAGAAGCAGAAATATACAAAGATTTTTTTTTCTCCAAACCTTGTAAAAGATTTTTGTTGGCAGTGTTGCCATTGCTGGTGGAGTCTCCCTGGTTGTTGGTGATGTTAGATGAATCAGTCCCTCATTTGTTCTTTACATGCCCCTCTGTTATTCATATTTGGAAATTATTCAGCTCTTTCCTTATGGGCCCATCATGGCTTCCTGTGGACTTCTTGACTGCAGCTGTGGAGTGGGATAAGCTGCACAGTCAGTACCGATCGCTGCCATTTTTCTTCATTTGGGAGATCTGGTTGGCAAGAAATAGGAGAATATTTGACCAGATTCCCATTCAGCCTCATAAGATCTATCTCGCCATCAAATCATGGATGGACGCGACTCCCTCAGTCATGCCCGATATTATTGATGGATCTCGTCGTATAAGACCACATGATATTTCCTTTCCTGCTGTTTATTTTGACGGTGCTACTGCAGATGGCACTACTGGTTGCGGGGCGTGGATCAAGATTTCAGAACACGAACGATATCATATCACCTGGAATGGTGGTCTAGGCTCCAATAATAAAGTTGAAATCATGGCTTTGTGGGGGGGATTGTTTGTTGCCTATGACCTTCAGATTCAGGTGGCTAACATCTTTGGGGATTCCAAACTGGTGATTGGATGGATTACAAATGAATCTCATTTGGAGTCTCCGCATCTACAAGGATGGGTCGAAAGGACCAGGCTGCTTTGGAATCATTTGGATTGCCCCCCTATCTTCCATATATTTCGTGAGAACAACACTAGAGCTGACAGGTTATCCAAGCGGGGACTTATGGAGGACTTCGGCTTATTGATGGTCTCCCACTTTTTAAATGGTATTCAGACAGGAGTATCTCATGTCCCTCTTCCTTAAATCCTTTTATTTTTATCTCAGTCACTGTTTCAGTACTTTTTGTAGGCGGATGCTCATTTGTCTGGGCTAGATTGATGCTAGATGGACCTAATAGTTACAAGCCAGATCTTATGTCCATTTTTTGTACTTTGAGAGGATGGACTCGCTATTATCGTTTCCAGATGGGTCACTCCCCACATCAAGCGAGCGTTTTCTCCTATCGGCCTGTGTCTTTAACCATTATCACTCATGCGGTCTTTCTGTTCTGGGCGTTCTTTCCTATATCTGGCTCATATCCTTTGCAAGCGAGCGTGTTTTTTGTATTTGGCATGCGGGCATGAACATCAAATGCAAGTGAGCGTGACAAGCGAGCATGATTTTATATCAAGCGAGCGTGTTCTTTTCTCCAAATTGCTGCCCATTTGCATTTATATATCTATTACGCAGCTGATCGTTTTCTCATGCTTCATCTATTTATATGTTTCGGTCTGCTATATTATCTTTTTTTGCTAGCTCAGGAGCATCCTCTTCTATTTTTTCAATCTATTTCTGATGCTTCTTGACTCTCACTTTCCTTTTGTAATCATATCCGGCGGTAGAATTTATACAGGTGGTCTATATTTGTATCCGGGTTGGATCATGACCCGTTCATATGGATGCCCTCTCATTTTACTCTGTTCAATTTTTGAATAGATTTCTTTGGGGCAACTGATGGTGGACTTCTCGCTGTGATTCTTCACAGTTTGAGATTATTTGAATATGTACTGTATATATCTTTAATATATTTAGCGTTTTTTTCTTTCTGAAAAAAAAAAAAAAAAAGGATTAAATTTTACTGGATTTCTGGGGTATTATTATTCACTCTTTATGAGGTGGAGCCGCACCTTCAGCTGGTGAACATTGGTATATGCTAGGTGTGGTGGTAATTTTTTATTGGAGGTGGAGCGTCCTCTAGTCATTGTTGCATCATCCCTTACAAAGTTTGGCAGGGTGAGGCTGTGGTATTTGCATGCGGTGTGGCTGGTGCCTAGTTGCATTCCGGGTTTATTTGTCCAGCCTCTTTTTTTCGGTTTTAGATTCTCGGAAATGGCTGTGACAACAGCTTCAGGAATGGATTGGTGTTTGATTTTTGAAATGATTTTGGTAGAAAGTCTTATTCATTCATGGTATCTGTTCATGTTAATTATCATTATATTGTAACTCAAAAAGTTATAAATTTTAAGCTGAATAAATTAGTCCAGTAACATAAACCATAGTCATCCAAATTAAAACCAAAAATTCAGAAATACCACAATTCCATTCGTACACCGAACAATTCGAAACGATTTGCAACGGTTAGTTTATCCAGTTTATCCACACGCGCTTTCCTATAATGCTGACGGTAATACTGTATGAACACAATGGAGAGGAGGATCGTTTGCAAGAAGATAGCCGGAACCTTGTGCTTCCCGTGCAGGTGGAAGGAAAGGAATGTGAAGGTCATTATTATATATTTGAAAAAAGAAAATTTTGATTCTTTTTAAGAATAGAAAGCTGATAAAATTTTGAAGGAAGGAATTTAAATATGAACATTAAAAGTGGAAAAGAATGAGAAGGTTATTATATATGCTGAAATGTTTTTATTTTGATTTTTTTTTTAAATATGAAAAATTGATAAAAATGTTAAGGAAAGAATTAAAAAATAAACATTAAGAAGTGGGTGGGTAATCAAATTTGATTAAGGGAAATTGATTTTATAATATATATTTTAGGAAATAAGTTTTGAAAATTAAATTTTAAATATGTATTTATTATTTTTATAGATGAATTAAAAAAAAAAAATTGAGAATTGATTTTTTAAATATATATTTATTGTTTCTATTAATTTATATAAATAAATTTTGAATATTTATATTTTAAAATTTTGGAGAGAAGATATTTTTATATTTGTAGTGTAAATTTTTTATATTATTTATAATTATTAAAATATTAAAAAAATAAAATAAATCGTAAAAAATAGAATGTATTATTAATATAGTATTGAATTGTTTCTGAATTGAAAAATTTTCATTCTAATTTTTATAGCTTTAATCTGAATTCTAATTAGAACTTGATAACTATGGTTGAAACAACACTTTTTCTTTTAATAAAGAATTGGGTTTTATGGTGTATTTTGTTAGCTCTTCTCATTTTTGGGATGTCTTAAGTCTTCACATTCTTTGTCAATGTTTTTATGCTAGGTTCTCTGTTTTTTTTGGTTCTTGGTCTTAGCTTCCAAAATCCAAATGAGTAATATTAGGTTAGGCTATGGATTATGAATTCATGGTGATTGTTGAAATATTACTTTCATCTACTCCTGTATAGTAAGCCGCCTTCTATTTCCAGTGACCAGTCAAGATTGGAGTGTGAAAAAAAACCTTGCAGATAGCTGCTTGCTAAAAACAATGAGTAGTCAATTTCATTTTGGTATTTGGCGCTGGTCTATGTATTTTGAGAAACAGAGCATTTTATATGGTACACAGGAGTTTTGTACGCAGAGGGATTTTGTTATGCCCGCTCAGCAAGCAGAGAACCGGACCCGAAACACAATATGGTGTAATTGATATAAAATTTGCGTCACAATTTTTGGGCATACCTCAAACCCAAAATCGGACCCGAATTTTTATAAGGCAAATTCTATTGAGTTTTCGCATTACAAATTAGGCCTACGTCAGCTTCAAGTTTAGTTACGCTATAATTTTTTACATTTTAGTTCAATCGATTTGGAATCTGACGAGTCCACCAGTGCCGTATGGTTTTAATGTTGACTTGGGAGCATACGTTATAACCATGTCACATTAGTTTAATGTTATGTTTTTAAAAGGTGCGATGGTAAGTTTTAAGCATAGTCATATATATCAACGAATATATATATATATATATATATATATATATATATAGTTTTTTTTGTTTTAATTTTTTTTATATCGCACGAAATTTTTTAAAACTTTGGAATGCTATGTGGAGCCCGCAGCAAAAGGTTTTAGTTTTATGATTTAGTTTTATTTGTTATGATAGTTTTAATATATATGCTGCACCATATATTTTTGAAAAAGGGCCGAGAGGCTATGTAATATAAAAAGGCAATATAGTTGTTTTTATTTTTAAGACAACAGATAGTGTTATGTTATTGTATTCGCACAACAGTGCATTTTTTTAAAAAGACAGAGCATAGAAAATGTACACAGCAGAGTGTATTTTTGAAGACGAACAGAGTATGTTTTTTTGTGTGTGAGACAAAGAAGAATTTGAGAGCACTATGTTAGTAGTAGTCAGTTTGTAATTCCTCTGTAAGAGGAAATTTTTGTTTGTAACAATTTTGAGTTAATGAAATAGTTTCTTTCAAAGTGTGAAACTCTGTCTCTTGTGAGTGAAATTTCTAATATTTTCTCTGTGTTAAAGAGGGGAGTTTTATTCTCCATTTGTTGTTTTGGAATTATCATAAATTCCAACATGGTATCAGAGCTAGTCTAGGCTCTTTGAAGGTCAAAGAAGCTGAAGGAAAGAGTTCTTTGTTGCAGCAACTTCTCCAGCAGTGTGAAGACTTAGCCAAAAAGAATTCAAGGTATTTCTCTACACAGTTTATTGTGTTACTGTTGTAGAACAATTAGCTATTTTAAATACACAGTGAAGTGTTTTTAAAGCATAGTTAAGATTGCAAATGGCTAGAGCTAGCACTAGCATGGGTGTTGGAAATATCCACCTCCCACAATTTAATGGGAAAAATTATGACTACTGGTCAATAACTATGAAAGCTTTATTTGCTCCCCAAGATTTATGGGAACTTGTTGAGGATGGCTTTTATGATCCAGCAGATGAAAATGAGTTTGATGATTTAACTCAGGAAGAAAGGGAGTTGCTGAAGAGAAATAAGAAGAAAGACTCCAAAGCTCTCTTCTTTTTGTATCAAGCAGTGCATGAGAGAGTGTTTCCGAGGATAGCAGCAGCCAAGAGATCCAAAGAAGCATGGGAAACTCTCAAGACAGCCTATCAAGGCATGGAAAAAGTGAAGACAACAAAACTTCAGTTGCTAAGGAGAGACTTTGAGACTCTCTGTATGAAAGAGTCAGATACCATTGACTCATTCTTCACTCATGTGATTGGAATGGTCACACAAATAAGGTCACATGGAGAGACTCTTGAAGAGCAGAGGATTGTGGAAAAACCCTTGAGGAGTCTTCCCTCAAGATTTGATGTGATTGTCACCACCATAGAGGAGACTAAGGATCTCACAAATTTTTCAGTGGATGAACTACATGCATCACTGATGACCCATGAGCAGAGATTGGGTAGGAGTGAAAACTCATCTATGGAACATGCCTTTAAGACCCAGATGTCTTTCGGAAGAGGAAGAGGGAAAGGCAGAGGAAACAAGAGAGGAAGAGGTAGAAGCCAAAACAGAGGTGGAAGGAACAGTCCAACAAATGCTCAAGGAAGGGGCAGCAATCCAAATCAACATCAAGGCCAAGGCAGCAGCCAGCAAAGTGGTCAGCAGAATGCTCAAGGACAAAGGTATTGTTGAGATTACAACAATATGATGAGCTTAGTGGAAAGGAGTCGCCTTCACTAAGTGGGCCCGTAGGCTATTTTTGGCGCAAAGTCTATTTTTAGACTATGTCTATTTTTAGACATATGGATCATGTTCTATGAGTTGCAGGATGCTATTTGTGGATGGTTGGTCAAGTCGGAAAAATAGATGGACTTCTATTTTTAGACATACTGGGCAGAATCTATTTTTAGATTGCCAGTCTAAAAATAGATATGTCGAATATTATTAGCTCTTAATAATATTTAGACTCTAAGCATTATCTTATTCTCTTGGAGCACTTCAGTTAAGTGCACAGATGTGGCACAGGAGCTGACAGAAGGAATTACGCTATTCCTGAGGGTTAAGTGGAGCTATTGCATGGATACTTCAATTAGAACTCATGTGATTTTGATGGGGTTTGATTAAGGAAGTTATTGGAGTTATTATAGAGTTTAACTAATCTAAACATGATTTCAGAACTATTTTATAGATTTAACTAGGTGTTCACATTTAGTGAGAGTGGTGTGAATTAATTATTAATTCACTAATTATAAACTCATTAATCAACTAAAGAATACATTGATTAACTTAGGCATGGTGGTTTCGGTGGAGACAGGTGCGAGGAGATAGGTGAAAGAGCGAATTGTTATCGATTTGTGACTATATTTTTACTACCCCTATGTACACGGATAGGTGGAGAAGCCCATGAATATTGCGCAGTACAAGCCAGGTGCTTTATCTATTTAATGAAGCCATCCCATAGCATTGAAAATGCAATAGAGGCTGGCTATCAAGTGGCAACAGGTTGGAGCATGTGTTTTGCTAGATCTAGCTTGATAGTGTGTAGCAAGTGGAGGTAGTGCTGAGAGCTTGTGAGGAGCTTTGTACTATGATTGTTACATGATCTCCACGGCATGTATAATATAAGTTGCAGGGTTTCGGCCCTAAGCTTTCCCATTAAATCTTGTATTCATATGTATGATTGTTTGTAGTTTTAATGTATACATACGATTGATTTATTCCGCATGTGATGATCAATGGTAGAAAAGAAATTCATATTATACATGAAGCTAAAATAATTTGTGATGGGAGAATCTCGGTGAATAACCTCAATTATTAATTTCTACATAGTATCGGACGATATTAGTCTAGCTGGAGAAATTGCAAAACATTGAAGCGGTTGAGTTTTGTGCTGGTGGAATTCGAATTTGCAGCAGTGTTTTCTTGGTGCTGAAGTTGATATGTCTTTCAACAGATTACAATTGGAGTATGCCCTTGAGGGCAGCTCGAATTATATTACATGGAAGGACAAGATGGAGGCAGTGCTGGATGACAATGGGTTGAAGGAGTTCATGGATGCTGAAGTTCCAAAGCCTACTTCTAGTGATGTTGCCGTACTTGAAGCATGGCAAAAGAAGATAGCAAAGTGTCGAAGGGTTCTGTTGGAGGGGATTCTGTTGGAGGCGTGAAGGATCACACCAAGTGTCAGCAACCATGGTAAAACTATCAGTGCTTGATGAAGCTATTTGACAGATTTATTCCAAAGAAAGAGCGACTAGAGGAAGTTGGCGCTCAAGGATAGACTCAGAAACATAAAGATGGAGAAAGGCGACAGTATGCCCAAGTACCTCACAAAGTTCATCCAATGCAGGGATGAGCTGGGAAGTGTGGGGGTTGCTGTTGATGATGAGGAATTGGTGAGCTTAGCTCTCTTTGGGCTTCCGAAGAGTTGGCATTCCTATCAGGACTCTGTCAATGGTCGGGAGAAATTGCCAGGATGGGAGCGACTTTGGTCAGATCTGCGGCAGAGGAGATAAGGCGGAGTACCAGGGATTCGATCATCATCAAAGAACTCGATGAAGAGAATTGCGCTTTGGCTGCCAAAGCAAAGAAGGGGAAGAGCAAGAAAGCTTCTCATTCAAAACAAGCTGCTAAAGGCAAGAAGCAGGACATGTCCAAGTTGAAGTGCTTTCACTGTCACCAACACGGACATTACGCCACTAGTTGTCCACAGAAGAAGAAAAATAAGAGGGCTACTGGATCTGCATCTTGAGAGGCCTTAGCCTCCCAATTTGAGCTGGATTTTTCATTGATTGCATGCTTGGTCTCAAGTGTGATGGGTTCAGTGTGGTTTCTTGACAGTGGTGCGTATTTTCACATGACAGGAGATCGAGATTTGTTTATTTATCTGGATGAGAAAGATCTTGGAGTGCACATCGAGATGGGTGATGATGGTAGATACAGTGCGAATGGTATCACTACCATTTCCTTTGAGAGGGAGTCTGGTAAACCCTTTGTATTGAAGGAAGTGATGCATGTTCCAGGATTGAAGAAGAATCTTATCTCTGTGGCGATGTTAGAAGACAAGGGATATGATGTTGTCTTTAGCAAGGGAAAGGATTTCTTGCTCAGTAAGGCAACTGGTGAGACTCGGAGGATAGGGGTTCGAGTTCAGAACCTTTATCAATTGCAAGTAGATGGGTGCACAGAAATGGCAGGCAAGGCAGAAGGAGTGGTGAGCCGGGATGATGGCGAGTTGTGGCACCGGAGAATGGGCCACATTCACCATGGAGCTTTGAAGAAACTGTAGTAGATTTCTACTGGGCTTCCTAAAGGCACTCTTGCGCAGTCAGATCAGTGCAAGGGGTGTACTTTAGGGAAGTATGTGAAAGCCACCTTTCACGAGAAGTATAGTCGCGCCACGACGATCCTTGACAGAATTCACACAGATGTGTGTGGACCTTTCTCAGTAGCTTCGATAGCAAAGCACAGGTACTATGTGATATTTGTTGATGATTTTTCTCATAAGTGTTGGATCTTCTTCATGCAGAAGCAGAGCGAGACATACTCAAAGTTCTGTGAGTTCAAGGCACTGGTTGAGAAAGAATCGGGGAAGCAGGTGAAGGTCTTAGGAGCGACAATGGTGGTGAATTCATCTCTGGTGAATTCAAGGACTTTTGAAGTGCAGAAGGAATTCGAAGAGAGCTCATAACACCTCATAACCCACAGCAGAATGGGGTTGCTGAGAGGAAGAACATAATGATCGTGGGTGTTGCACAGGCGATGTTGCATGATCAGGGCCTTCCCATACACTTGTGGGCTGAGGCATGCAATACTACAATATATGTGCAGAACCGTTGTCCTCACAGGATACTTGGCATGAGTACACCCGAGGAGGCGTTTTTTGGTAAGAGGCCTGATATTTCCCATTTGAGGATTTTTGGTTCAATTAAGCATTCATGTGATGAAGGATGCCGTAAAGAAGCAGAGCCAATCAAGTGAGGTTGGGATATTTTATGGGTACACCGATACGCCCATAAATATCGTGTGGTCAAGGCGACAACAGTAAGATCACAGCGATGGATATCAAGTTTCAGGAGGAGAAAGCCATGCAGTGTTCGTTTGAGAGGGAGCCACACTTGCATGCAGATGAGGAGCTGTTAGTTCCTAAGGAGGAGCTTCCGGATGTGGAACAGCCACAAGAGGAAGTTCAGGAGGTGGAAGAAACCACCCATGCAGCGCCAACCATCAGAGGGCGCAAGCGCACTACAGAAGCTGAGCGACTGGCTCGAGATGCAGAGAAGGTTGTAGGACCACCTACATCACAACGCAGACAGAGGCAGTCACTAGATCGGTACACTGGATACATGGCTCAGAGCAAGTGTATCGTGGTAGAGCCATCCTTTGACAGAGCCATCCTCTTTCGAGGAAGCTGTGGAGGACCCCGCATGGGTAGATGCCATGGTGGAAGAGTATGATTTGATTGTCAGAAATAGTGCATGGGAGATTGTCCCAAGATCAGAGGGTAAATCAGTGGTGGGTTTGAGATGGATCTACAAAGTGAAGCAGGCAGCTGACGGGAGTGTGGAGACGTATAAGGTAAGATTTGTTGCCCGAGGCTTTTCGCAGATTGAGGGGATCGATTATGAGGAGACCTTGCACTGTCGTAAGGTATTCCTCCACACGGACGATCCTTGCTCTCTCGGGGCGTATGGGGTGGCACATTCATCGATGGATGTGAAGACTTTTCTCAACTGAGTCATTGAGGAGGAGGCGTACATAGAGCAGCCCGAAGGTTTTGAGATCTTCAGCAGCGAGTCGCATGTGTGCAGGCTCAAGAGAGCGCTGTATGGGTTGAAACAAGCACCTCGTGCTTGGTACACATGGATAGACAGTTATTTCACCGAACTTGGATTCTCCAAGAGTGAGGCGGATCCTAACCTATACTAGATTGTGGTGGAGGGTAAGTTGCTGATCATTGTACTTTATGTAGATGATTTGATTTTGACAGGTGATGAGCTGTTGATACTCTCATGCAAGGAGGATCTTGCAAAAGAGTTTGAGATGAAGGACTTGGGCCTTCTTCATTATTTCCTGGGATTGGAAATTTGGCAGCGTAGTGGTGAACTGTTTGTTTCTCAGGGTAAGTATGCCCGGGAGATACTGGAGAAGTTCAACATGCATGGCTGCAAGCTTGTTGATACTCCTCTTCCTGGTGGTTGGGGGAAGGAAGATGCTACTTTAGCGGAGGTAGTGGATGCCACTGTTTATCGACAGTTGGTGGGGTCGCTTATGTCTTTGGTCAATACACGACCCGACATATGCTATGCAGTTAACCAGCTTTCACAAGCTATGGTTAAGCCTACCAAGCTCTTTTGGAAGGCGGGGAAGCATGTATTGAGATATCTCAGAGGCACATCGGGATATGGATTGTGGTATAGACAGTCGGATGAGGTGAAGCTATGTGGCTTCATGGATGCAGATTGGGCAGGGAGCCCAAGGGACAAAAATAGCACATCTGGAGGGATTTTCAGTATCGGGTCGACAGCAGTTTCTTGGTACAGCAGGAAGAAGAGATCCGTGGCACTCAGTTCAGCAGAGTCCGAGTATATGGCAGCGAGTTTGGCTGCATGCTAGGCTATATGGATGAGGAAGATCCAGGTCGGGCTGTTCGGTTCACACTTAGAGCCTACTGTGATTTATTGTGATAATCAGAGTTGCATCAAACTCTCAGTTAATCCAGTATTTCATGATAGATCTAAAGACATTGACATTCGGTATCATCATATCAAAGATTGTGTGCAGCGGAAGATCATGTTACTTTCATACATTCCTACGGAGGATAAGGATGCTGATATCTTGACGAAGGCGCTCACCAAGAGAAAATTCGAATACCACAGGGGAAGGATAGGGGTTGCAGATAATCCATATATTGTTGAGAGGGAGTGTTGAGATTGCAACAAGATGATGAGCTTAGTGAAAAGATTTTCCTTCACTAAGTAGGCCCGCAGGCTATTTTTGGCACAAAGTCCATTTTTAGACTATGTCTATTTTTAGACATGTCGATCATATTCTATGAGTTGCAGGATGCTATTTGTGGATGGTTGGTCAAGTTGGAAAAATAGATGGACTTCTATTTTTAGACATATTGGGCGGAATCTATTTTTAGATTGCCAGTCTAAAAAATAGATATGTCGAATATTATTAGCTCTTAATAATATTTGGACTATAAACATTATCTTATTCTCTTGGAGCACTTCAGTTAAGTGCACAGATGTGGCACAGGAGCTGACAGAAGGAATTGCGCTATTCCTAAGGGTTAAGTGGAGCTATTGCATGGATACTTCAGTTAGAACTCATGTGACAGAGTTTGGTGGAGTTGATTGAGGAAGTTAGTGGAGTTGTATTCAGTTTAACTAATCTAAACATAGTTGAGCTATTTGTATTCAGTTTAACTAATTGATACAATTATTGAGAATGGTGTGAATTAATTATTAATTAATTCACTAATTATAAAATCATTAATCAACTAAAGAATGCATCAGTTAACTTCAGTGCATGGACAAGCCATGAGGACCTACAAGTAGACAGAAAAAGAGCATGGCAACTCATTGTGTACTATGTGACTACATCACGTTACTCACAAACACACAAGACAGTGGGAGAACATGAGGATTGCACACATGTATGTGTGGTTTATCTATTTAATGAAGCCATCCTCATAGCATTGAAACGAACAGTAGGTCGTGTTGTCAAGTGGCAAAATATTGGAGCATGTGTTTTGCTAGATCTAGCTTGATAGGATGTAGCAATTTGAAAAGGAGTTTTTGAGAGTCAGTACTATGATTGTTACATGATCTCCATGTTAAAACATACATAGTTGGGGTTTTCAGCTTTAATCTTTCCCATTAAATACTGTGTTCATATGTGTGATTGTTTGTGGTTTTAATGTATGCAGGCAATTGATTTTATTTCCGCATGTGATGATCAATGGTAGAAGAGATTCTGTATTTTGCATGAAGCTAAAATAGTGTGTGATTAGGAGAATCTCGGTGAATAATATATCAGTTATTCTAATTTCTACAGGTATGATAAGTCCAATGTCCAATGTCACTATTGTAAAAAATATGGACATTATGCAAATGAATGTAGGAAGAAGCAGCATGATATGAGTAATAGAACTAGTGCAAATTTCACTAGAGAAAACATCAGCCAAGATAATTTGTTTTTAGCTTGTAATATGGCTGAAGAAAATAATGAAGACTTATGGTTTCTAGACTCCAGTTGTAGTAACCATATGACAGGAAACATAGCCATGTTTTCTATGCTAGATGAGAGTGTGATGTCACAAGTCACACTAGGGACTGATAGTAAAGTTTCTGTTATGGGAAAAGGAGATGTAAATGTTTTAACAAGGAAAGGTGAAAAGAAATCCATAGCAGATGTTTATTATGTTCCAGGAATGAAGTGTAACCTCTTAAGTATTGGACAACTTGTTCAAAAGGGGTACAATGTGTTTTTTGAGGATGATGTTTGTACCATCATGGAAAAACCACCCAGAAAACAATGTATTGTTGAAGTGAATATGACAAGGAACAGGATGTTCCCTCTCAGAATGAGAGCACACTTGAAGAATGAAGAAGAGATAGCAGCAGTGACACAAGAGGCTATCCAAAGCGAACCAAAAGATGAAAACTGGTTGTGGCACTTGAGATTTGGACATCTCAACTTTGGAGGTCTTAACTTGTTGAATAGAAAAGGAATGGTAAGAGGTTTACCATTGATAGAGAAACCAGACAACCTTTGTGAAGGTTGTATCTTTGGGAAACAACACAGAGAAAGTTTTCCTTCCGAGAAAAGCATAAGGGAAAAGGCACCCTCAGAGATTGTCCACTCAGATTTATGTGGACCGATGCAAACTCCATCGCTTCTTGGTAGCCACTATATGTTAACATTCATAGATGATTTTACAAGAAAAACTTGGGTTTAATTTTTGAAAAAAAAAAGTGAAGTATTTGAAAGATTTTGCAATTTCAAAGCACTTGTGGAAAACCAAAGTGGGTTGCACATCAAATTCCCAAGGACAGATAGAGGAGGTGAGTATATCTCTAAAGATTTTCTACGTTTTTGTAGAAAAAATGGTATTCATAAGCAGTTTACAACTAGATATACTCCGCAGCAAAATGGAGTAGCCGAAAGAAAGAATAGAACCATAATGGACATGGTAAGGATTATGTTAAAGGCAAAGCATTTGCCTAATGATTATTGGGCTGAAGCTGTACATTGTGCAGCGTACATTTTGAATAGGTGCCCTACAAAAGTAGTTATGAACAAAGTGTCGGAAGAGGCATGGAGTAGCACAAAGCAAGGTGTCACACACATGAAGGTTTTCGGATGTGTGGCTTATGCACACATTCCAGATCAGCTAAGGAAGAAGTTGGACAGAAGGGGGAGAAAAGTATTTTCATTGGATACACTGAGGAATCCAAGGCTTACAGGTTATACAACCCATCCACCAAGAAGTTTATTGTGAGCAGAGATGTTCATTTTATTAAGGAGGAAGCTTGGGATGGAAGCATAGAGAAAATAGTGAATGTTAAACATTGTTTATCTCAGGATGAAAATGATGATGAGTTGGCTGAAATACATCCCCAAACAGCAGCACCAACACAAGGGCAGCAAGGCACACCTTTGATGAGAAATGAAAGTGCTTCTCCGAGCACACCACAAGCAGAAAATTCAAGTGCTTCTTCAAACACTTGTACACCTAATGAAAGAGGTAAGAAGTTCAGAAATTTGAATGACATTTATGAACAAGAGGTAGTAAATGAAGGTATCAATTCTTTGTTTGCTTTATATTGTCATGTTGATGACTCTATCCACTTTGAAGAAGCTATTAAGGATAAGAAATGGATAGAAGCTATGGATGAGGAGATAAATGCCATAGAAAGAAACAAGAATTGGGATTTGGTTGAACTCCCAAAAGGTAAAGATGTCATTGGAGTTAAATGGGTCTACAAGACCAAGAGTAATGCTGAAGGCAAAATAAAGAGACACAAGACAAGACTTGTTGTCAAAGGTTATAAGCATAAGCATGGGATATATTATGAGGAAACTTTCACACCGGTTGCTAGAATGGAAATTGTGAGAGCAATGTTGTTCATAGTAGCACAAAACAAGTGGAAATTTTACCAAATGGACGTGAAGTCAGCATTCCTAAATGGAGTGTTAATGGAAGAGGTTTACATTGAACAACCTCTCGGTTATGAAAAGAAAGGCCAAGAGCACAAAGTGTGCAAGTTGAAGAAAGCTCTTTATGGGCTAAAGCAAGCGCCAAGAGCGTGGTACAGTAGAAAAGACTCCTATCTACTGGAAAATGGATTTGAAAAGTGTGAGGGAGAACCCACCCTCTACATCAAAGAAAAAGATGGTAAAATGTTGATTGTAGTTTTATATGTTGATGATGTTATTTTCACAGGTAATGATGATTACCTTATTGAAAATTTTAAAATAGTCATGAAAGAAGAATTTGAAATGACTGACATGGGTTTGTTGAAATACTTCTTAGGAATAGAAGTAGAACAAGATAAAAGTGGGATTTTTATCTCACAAGAAAAATATGTTAATGAAGTGCTGGAAAGATTTAATATGCGGGAGAGAAAAGCAACGATCACTCCCACAGTGATGGGATTAAAACTCAGTAGAGAGGAGAACAACAAGGATTTTGATTCTAGCTTGTACAAGAGCATAGTTGGTAGCCTCATGTATTTGACTGCAACTAGGCCCGACATAATGCATGCTGTTAGTTTAATTTCCAGATTCATGGAGAAGCCAAAGGATGCACATTGGCAGGCAGCAAAGAGAATTCTGAGGTATGTTAAAGGTACTAAAAGGTTTGGTATTTTATATACTGCTTCAGAATGTTCAGATTTACTTGGATACACTGACAGTGATTGGGCTGGAAGTGTAGATGATCGGAAGAGCACTTCTGGTTATGTTTTTCACATGGGTTCAGGAGCCATTTCATGGGCTTCTAAAAAGAAGCCTATTGTAGCATTGTCTACAGCAGAGGAAAAATATGTGGCAGCTACAGTAGCAGCGTGTCGAGCAATTTGGATGAGGAGGATGTTGAGAAGTTTAGGCCAAGAGCAGACAAAAGGAACAATGATTTTTTGTGACAATAGCTCAGCTATTGCATTATCTAAGAATTCTGTGTTTCACAAGAGAACGAAACACATTGACACAAAATTTCATTACATCAGGGAACTAGTAAACAATGGAGAAATTGTTTTGGAACACTGCAGAAATCAGGAGCAGTTTGCAGACATTTTGACCAAGCCATTGGGACAGAGGAATTTTGAGTTTTTGAGGAAATGCCTGGGTATTACTAATAACCCAGTAGCTGAAAGTAAGGGGGAGCGTTGAAATATTACTTTCATCTACTCCTGTACAGTAAGCCGCCTTCTATTTCCAGTGACCAGTCAAGATCGGAGTGTGAAAAAAAATCTTGCAGATAGCCGCTTACTAAAAACAGTGAGCAGTCAATTTCATTTTGGTATTCGGTGCTGGTCTATGTATTTTGAGAAACAGAGCATTTTATATGGTACACAGGAGTTTTGTACGTAGAGGGATTTTGTTTTGCTCGCTCACCAAGCAGAGAACCGGACCTGAAACACAATATGGTGTAATTGATATAAAATTCGCGTCACAGTTTTTGGCCGTACCTCAAACCCAAAATCGGACCCGAATTTTTATAAGGCAAATTCTATTGAGTTTTCACGTTACAAATTAGGCCTACGTCAGCAACAAGTTTTGTTATGCGATAATTTTTTACATTTCAGTTCAATCGATTTGGAATCCTGCAGGTCCACCAGTGCCGTATGATTTTAATGTTGACTTGGAAGCATACGTTATAACCATGTCACATTAGTTTAATGTTATGTTTTTAAAATGTGCGATGGTAAGTTTTAACCATAGTCATATATTATCAACGAATATAATATATATATTATAAACGATACGTTTATATATATATATATATATATATATATATATATATATAAACGATATGTTTATAATATATATATATATAGTTTTGTTTTGTTTTAATTTTTTTTTATATTGCACGAAAAGTTTTAAAACCTTGGAATGCTATGTGGACCCCACAGCAAAAGGTTTTAGTTTTATGATTTAGTTTTATTTGTTATGATAGTTTTAATATATATGATGCGCCATATATTTTTGAAAAAGGGCCAAGAGGCTATGTAATATAAAAAGGCAATGTAGTTGTTTTTATTTTTAAGACAACAAATAGTGTTATGTTATTGTATTTGCACAGTAGTGCATTTTTTTAAAAAAGACAGAGCATATTTTTCTGTGTGTGAGACAGAGAAGAATTTGAGAGCACTGTGTTAGCAGCAATCAGTTTGTAATTCCTCTGTAAGAGGAAATTTTTGTTTGTAACAGTTTTGAGTTAATGAAATAGTTTCTTTCAAAGAGTGAAACTCTATCTCCTGTGAGTGAAATTTCTAATATTTTCTCTGTGTTAAAGAGGAGAGTTTTATTCTCCATTTGTTGTTCTGGAATTATCATAAATTCCAACAGTGATTAGGATTTTAAGGTCATAATTTTCCATTTTGAATGATTGGATATATGAGAAAGCTACCTAAAAAGCCAAAAAATATTATTCATTTAAGTTTAGTTTTTTTAAAGTATTGAGAGATTTTTTGCAATGCATTATATTAAATATCATTT
Organism: Pinus albicaulis; assembly: GCA_034641835.2. Lineage (NCBI taxonomy): Eukaryota > Viridiplantae > Streptophyta > Pinopsida > Pinales > Pinaceae > Pinus > Pinus albicaulis. The sequence continues at coordinate 957,072,109 of CM076577.1, read as the reverse complement.
TTTAGAATTCAAGTGACTTAAGTAAGTCATTCATCTATGACCATTTCCATAAGTATCTATTACCATTTATTTAGTTCTGATTAAAATATAGTCCAAAATCTTTTGCTTATTATCACCACTTTACCACTTCCATTATATTGGCCCTTCTCTGTTTGAATTGTAGTTGTTCGACCACCGTGCCGCAGTGTGGGGGAGACCGGGAGAGAGACCGGTAGGCACTACCGAGCTTCAAGGTCAGGATTATCGATGACACCCCTAGCAGTTTGCACTCCTGGAATGGCTCCAATTACACGTTGTTGGGCTTATATCCCGTGATGAGTTCATAGTAGAGATCCATTCCAACGACACACTCTCAGAGTCGTTGGGAGCTCTCCAGTTTCTGGAAAATTTTGGATTTGTGGGATAAAAAAAAGAAATCACTGGCTCTATTCCGTGGTCGCTTGGAAATCTCCAAAATCTTCATGAGTTGGATCTGTCAGAAAATGGGCTCACGGGAGACATCAACCCACAGACTACCAATTCTACATGGCAGATTCTCTGCATGTTCGTTGTCGTCAGTTTGAATGACATTTTCTGTGCCTGACATTGGCGTTGTTGTGTCGACAGTAATCTTCCCCTTGTCAGTGGGGTTCAAAAGTGGATTCTGACTCTGCGGTTAAAGGTTGGTCAGGCTTGTGAGTGCCCCACTGCTCCAATAACGAGTGTCGAACCTCGTTTTTCCTGGTTCCACTCTTAATTATGCTGGCCGTGGCGATCGGGTCCACTAGGGGGCATCGTCCTACGCAGGGAGTTTAGGGGCCCTACGTGAGTCTAGGGAGGCCGTTTAGGTTTGAAATTACTCTCCGTGTTTGATGTTAAAGATAGTTAATTATTTTCATGTGAAAAAGTCAAGTTTGTTTTATTTTAGGTAAAGTTGATTTTTTTGTGGTTGTATATTAACTTGTAATTTTAGGTTAGTTGTTAGATAAAAAGGTTTAAATACAGCTTATACATTTTATTGTAATCATTAAGTTGGTGTGATGTGTGATTAATAAAAGAGTTGAATTTTTGTTATTGTTTATTTGAGTTATTTTGTGCAATAATATGGAAACCAAAAAAGTGTTATTTTTTTTTTTATTGCATTGCAAGTTAGTGTGAAATTCGCACTTGATTTGTGGAAATTAACGTAGTTTTTACCGCGTGCGGAAGCCTTGAGTATTAAAAAATTCAAAACTTCGTATTAAGCTTGTGACCGTATCATTGTTTTAGAAGTCACCCCCTTAATACGTGGCTTTTGAAAAGTTTCATAAGAAGTTCCTTCTTGAAAAGTTTAAGAGTGTATTTTTTTAAAAAAGGTGTTTTTTTTTATAAAGTTTTTTTTTGAAGTTTTTTTTAAAGAAAAAAATTAGGTTATGTAAAGAGTTTTATAAAGTTTTTAATAAAAGTAAAAAAAAAAAAGATTAAAAGGATTTTATTGGTATTTGAAGAGATTTTTTTTTAAAGATTTTTTTATCTAGTTTTTAGTCACAATTTTTTCTATTCATAGGAAAAGTTTATGATGTATGGGTCATTAAGATGAAGATCACGTTGAAGGATCATTATGTTTGGGATCATGTTTAGTTTGGGTTTCCAAAATCTAAGAATGGAGCAGAAGAATGAGCCCTCACTAATGCAGAGAGGGAACTATGGAAGAAAGATAAATAGAAGTATGCACAAGTGTTGTAACTTATCTAGCAGGGAGTGGACTGAGTAGTGTTCCAAAATATTATGATCATGCCGTCAACAAAGAAAACATGGGAGACCTTGGAAACAAGCTATAAAGGTATGGCCAAAGTCAATATTGTTAAGTTGCAAAATAATAGAAGAGATTTTGAAAGTCTGCGATCGAAGGAAACAGAGGATGTCGATTCTTTCATGAATCGAGTCACGACTATCATAAATAAGTTAAAAATTTATGGCAATGATATTAAATATCAAATAGTGGTTGAGAAGGTCCTCAAATCTTTGTCTACCAAATTTGACGTTGTGGTAGCAACCATAAAAAAATCCAAGGATTTGGAAATGCTAACAGTTGATCGGTTCATGAGACCACTTCTACCCCATGAGGAAATGATAGACAGAAATAAGGATTCTACTTTAGAAACCGCTTTCAAAAGCCAAGTTTCTATTTAAAGAGAAAGAGGTCGAGAAAAAGTTAAATCAAGAGGCAAAGGACAAGACGAAATACATGGTGGTCAGAAAGATGGTCAAGAAGAGTATGAACATTATAGTGGAATCAACAAAAACAACTTCAACAATAATCAAAGAGTTGACAGATCAAATATGAAATTTTATTATTGCAATAAATTTGGTCAATATGCTCGTGATTGCAGGAAGAAGTTAGTTGATCAAGGAAACAAAAAAGCTAATTTCACTACAGAGAATACTAACTCCATGTTCTTAGCTTGCCATACCATGCATGATTCTTCTGATAATGTGTGGCTATTAGACAGTGGTTGCATTAACCACATGAAAAGCAACAAGAATTTGGTTGCAAATTTGGATCAATCTATGAAGACAAAGGTAAAGTTGGTGATTGACAAGATTGTGGATGTAGATTGAAAATGAGTGTTCAACATTATGACCAAGCAGGGGGGCCAAAGACAATTTCAGAGGTATATTATGTCTATGGTCTCGAGCAAAATTTAATAATTGTTGGTCAATTGACGCAGAAGTGATACATAGTTATATTTCAAGGAAAAGAGTGTGTTATATATAGCAAGCCCCCAAAAAATAAATTGTTAACAAAGGTGAAGATGATGAGGAACAAAATATCTCTTCTAATTATGAATTATAGTGACCAGGTTAGTTTGTTTACAGCTGCATGTTCTAATGACTATGGGTTATGTCACTTTCGGTTTGGACATGTGCACTTCTCTGGTTTAATATTGTTGCAGAAGAAATAGATGGTCAGAGGATTACCTCCCATTAAAGAACCCACTAGTACTTTTGAATGTTTCATCTTGGGAAAACAACATCGTGAAAGTTTTCCAAAGGGAGTTGTATACTTAGCAAATCAACCTCTTAAGCTGGTGCATGCAGACTTGTGTGGACCTATGAGGACATAGTCAATTGGTGGAAGTTGTTACTTCCTCACTTTCATGATGACTATAGCAAAAAGACTTGTGTTTACTTCCTCAAGCAGAAGTCTAAAACTTTTTCAAAGTTAAAATAATTCAAAGCCTTAGTAGAGAACTAAAGTGATCATCAAATCAAATTATTGAGGTCAGATTGTGGTGGAGAATATGATTCGAAGGGATTCCATGATTACTACAAACAACATGGAATGATAAGACAATTTAAAACTAGATACACATCGTAGTAGAATGGTGTAGCAGAGTGAAAGAACATGACAATTATGAACATGTAAAGGAACATGCTAAAAGGAAGAAACTTGTCTAATGAGCATTGGGTAGAAGCAATTGCATGTGTTTTTTATGTGATAAACAAATCTCCTACAAAGAGTGTGATGAACATAGTATCAGAAGAAGCATGGTCGGGTATTTCTTGCAATGTATATCATCTCAGAGTGTTTGGATGTGTAGCCTATGCACATGTGCCAAAAGAGCTAAGAGGTAAGTTCGATGATAAAAGTGAAAAATGCATATTTACTGGTTATAGTGAGCAATCAAAAGCTTACAAATTGTATATCCCTATCACCAAGAAGAACATAATCAATAGACATGTTGTGTTCAAATAACAAGAGTCATGGAATGGGACTATAGAAAAAATATTTTATGCACAAGCACCATTGATGGAAGAGGATGAAGTAGCAGAAAATGAGCAGTAGGATCAAAAGAGTAGACACCAAACAAATTCATGCCAAAAAGGACTCAAAGATTTTTTCAGTAGCATGGATCTTCAAGCATTTCAGTAGATCAAAATTCTCCTAGCAATCAATCAGGTGATTAATCAAGAAATGGTAAGAGAAAAATGAGAATTATGAAAGATATTTATGATTATTTGGATGTTAGTTCAAAATTTACATTGTTGTCATTCCAACCTTCTTTGTTTGAAGAAGCAGTCAGAGATGAAAATTGGGTATAAGCCATGGATGAAGAAATTGAAGCTATTGAAAAGAATGATACATGGGATTTAGTTAATTTTTCAAATGATAAAATCCTCATTGGTGTGAAATGGGTGTACAAGACAAATTTGAATGAGAAAGGTGAAACTGACTGATTTAAATCAAGACTTGTAGCAAAAGTATTCTCATAGCAATTGGGAATAGACTTTGGAGAAACGTTTTCTTCGATAGCCAGATTGGATATTGTAAAAGCAGTTCTAGCCACAACAACTCAAAATAAATGGAAAGTATATCATATGGATGTGAAATCATCCTTCTTGAATGGAATTCTAGAATAAGAACTTTATGTGTAATGGCCTCCAAGTTATGAAGTTGAAGGTAAAGAAGACAGGGTTTACAGGTTGAAGAAAGCGCTCTAAGGACTCAAGAAAGAACCAAGAGCCTCATATAGTAGAATTGATAGCTACATGGTCAAGAATGGATTTTGTAGAAGCAACATTGAGCCTACCTTGTACACAAAGGTAAATGAGCATGGAAATATTTTGATTATTTGCTTGTATGTTGATGACATGATTTATATTGGTGTTCTTGAAATGGATGAATTTAATGTAGCCATGAAGGAATAATTTGAGATGACAAATCTTTGTCTCATGAAATATTTTCGTGGCATATAAGTTGAGCAATCTGAAAAAGGAAATTTTATTTGCTAAAATAAATATGCTAGAGATTTGATGAAAATATTTATGATGGAAAATTGCAAACATGTCTCTATACCAGTTGCAATAGGTACAAAGTTAAGTAAGGATGATGAAGGATCATATTTCAATCCAAATCTATTCAAAAGATTGGTTGGAGCCTCATGTATCTTAGAACTACAAGACCATATATTATGCAATGAGTGAGTTTGATTTCCAGATTTATGGAGACTCCAAAAGACACATATTAGAGAGCAGAAAAAGATAATTTTGAGATACATAACATGAACTAGAGATTGTGACATAATGTATGCAAGAAAAGAGAATAAGGATTTGATTTGATATACAAATAGTGATTTTGTAGGAAGTTTGGATAATAAGAAGAGCACTTCTAGTTATGTGTTCCATCTTAGTTCAGGTGTGATAGCATGGGTATCTAAGAAGCAACCTATTATGACACTATCATCGGTAGAAGAAAAATATGTAGCAATGACATCAACAACATGCCAAACAATATGGTTAAGAAGAGTATTTGATGGACTCAAGCAGAACCAATAAGGGTCAACAATAATATATTGTGACAACACCTCAACGATTTCACTCTCCAAGAATAGTATGTTTCATCAAAAGAGAATGCATATTGATACTAGATATCACTTTAATAGAGAACTTGTGAGCAATGGAGAAGTCCACTTGAAGCCTTGTAAATCGAGTGATCAACTGGATGATATATTCACTAAGTCATTAGTGAAAGATGTATTTGAGTTTCACAGAGGAAAATTAGGTGTTGTAAGCTTAGCTGAGACATAGACCAACATGCATGTTTGAGTTGTCGTGAGTCATGTCTTAGTTTAGAGGTCATAATTACGGGGGAGTGTTAAAGATAGCTAATTACTCATGCATGAAGAAGTTGGCTAAACTTATAGAGTCAATTTGAGTCAAGTTCAGTCAAGTCGAGTTAGGTCTTATTTTGGATAAAGTCAAATTCAGTGTGTGGTTACATGTCAAGATATTTTAGGTGAGTCACTAGAAAAAAAGGTTTAAATACCCCTCACCGGGTTCATTGTAATGATCAAGTCCGTGTGATCAATAGAAGAGCCATAGCTCATGTTATTGTTTGTGTGTGAAATTTGTTCCTTACCTCCTCTGCCTTTCCAACACTTGTTGCATCAGGGCCCCAAAACTCGGAAGATACACACTCGAATGACTTCCTGTTTTACTTTCTCCAAACTACATTCCAATACAAACCATAAACCATAACCATCCAGCGCCTTTCCTAGGTCATCAAGGAAGGCATCACCATCCTTGTCGAGCTCCTGATCTAGTGTCATTTCTTCCTTTTGCATCTAAAGAATTCTATAATCATCCTTGGTGGGTGCCTTAGGCATAAATTTCCTGCTCGAACACAATTTTCAAACCACACTACATGAATTGCGTCCACAATTTTCAAACCACACTACATGAATTGCGTCCACAATTTTCAAACCACACTACATGAATTGCAAACCTCGCCTCATGCTTTCAAGTGGGTTCACAAAAATTCTCTCTCTCATCATTGTGGATGTGCCTGCAAGTACTATAACATGGGTATAATTTAACGATCCCTTGTACGCAAAACAAAATCCCAATGCTACTTTCGAAGTTATGTGATGAAATTTGCACAAGGCCATATTCAACGTTTCTCCATCGAAGGGCACAAGCGTGTCGTAGGAATACGGGATTCTGAAGGTGATGGTTCCAATCAACCATTATCAGGATCTGGAGTAATTAAAACTCGACTTCTGGTTGAAACATCACAAACAAAAATTCTAATTAGAAACTAAGGTTCAACAAAAAAATCAATTCAAGAAGCATCTACTACCACTGTGTGGGAGCTACCAGTAGATGAATTGTCACATTGTTCTTTTTCTAAAGATCAAATTGTATAATTCCAAGGTGAAACACCAAAGGTTTAGAAAGCAATGGATATGGTTTCTGGTCACCTTCGTAAGTTTTTGGTTGATTGTAACATTCTTTCATTTTTTTTAACATAATCAAAATTCAACAAATATGCATAGGAGTTGGCACTGATATGGGGAAAGACAATAGTGCACCTCTTTCGAGTACATCTCACGCTAGACTGGGTACATGCTTAACTTCAACATTCAAGCATGATTCATTTTATCCTCCTCTAGTCAGAGCCTCATCACCGTGGCTTATCTATTTATGGAAAATATCTAGGACCAGTGGGATTGTGATCTTTACATGCACCTCCATCTATACCAGGCATCACTTAAGTGATACAAATGATTTAGATATGCCTCTCATATGCATATGATGTTATTGGCATCGAAGGAAAAAATATTGGGTATATGCATCATGTGAGTGGAGATACAATCACTATTTAGGAAACTAGAGGTATTTCTAGTTAGTTCACAGTAGAAACCAAGGGAAATAGTAACCAAGTTCAAACAAAACAAAAAATTATTCAGAATTTCGTGGTTGGAGCTCAAAATAAAGTTACACACAATGTGGATGTTGGTTATGGTTCTTATGCTAAAAATTCAAATTCTTTTTCTTTTTCCTTCATCCACTGTGAGTAGTCACCCCGTTAGTGGATATGGGTCCTCCTATGGATCATTATACCATACAAAGCCAACATTTCATCATGATGAAAATCCATTTTTTGAATACTTGTACCACATAGACAATGTGGGAGGTTCAAATAATTGAGTTGTTTTAATTATATGTGGCAACATCTTAATTGGTCGATTCTTGAATGGGTTTGTCCACACATAGTTTATGCTGAGCTATTCTTTTATTCTTTATGGAGTTGGGTTCAACTATGTCCGGGCCACCGGATTTTTACCAGGAAGATCTGAAAGCACCCTATCCTTGGACCCTCTTCCATCATGGTTATGGGTCATCCACAAACCCGTGATTAGTGGTCAACCACACAAGACCCTTTCCAAGAAGACCATTTGCTAGGTGATGCACTGTTAGCAACGCAAATGTCCCACTAGAATTACAGGGTATCTCTATCCTCGACTCTTTTTTAATCATGGTTATGGGTCAACTACAAAAAACCCTTGCCATCGAAGTCCATTTTCTAGGCCACACACTATCCATATCATAGTTGGCTCACAAGCATTAGATGGCATCTCTTTCTTTGGATCTTCGTTCATCATGGTTATGGGTCAACCACGAAAAACCCTTGTCTTCAACAACACTTAGTTTTTGGCCATCCACAAATCCACAACTTATCTTCAACAAAATATTCTCTGGAGGGAATTTCATGCATTGGGGACCATTGCTTTTTAAGGGGTGATGAATGATCCGAATGGAACATCGTGTCCACCCATGGTATTTACCCATAGTATCTTCCCACGGTAATTACCCATGGTATATTCCCACGGTAATTACCCAAGGTATTATAACCCAAAAGGCCATAAATTTGGGCCTCACTTTGTAGAAGGACAAATTGGTCCATGCAATGTAGTTGAAACAACATTTTTCTCTCTTAATAAGGGATTGGGTGTTATGGTGTAATTTGTTCGCTCTTCTAATTTTTGGGTTGTCTTCAATCTTCACATTATTTGTGAATGTTGTCATGTTGGGTTCTATTCTTCTCTCTCTTGGTTATGGGTCTTATCCCCCAAGATCCAGATCATGAATGAGATATTTTTCCCACTTTTCACTCTGGGATGGAAGCATTTATGAATTTTTCCATTATTTCTGGAACAAGGGGGGGGGGGGGGGTTTAATGGAAATGCTATATTTGCATTTCCGAATTTTATGTTCTTGAAGTCGTCTTACACATATGTGATCAGATTGGATTTTCTAATTAAGGGTGGCAACGTCCTTGCTTATTGTTTATTTCTTTGGAATCAACTCTCGAGGTTTGATGTTGTTGTTCTTTAAATTCCTTTTGTGCCACATTTCCTTTTGTGGAGGTATAAAAATTATGTTTATCATTTCAATGCCATATCGATAGGTGTATCAATATTTGGAGTTAATATCCTTGGATTTGGGCCAAATTTGGTGTAGAATATTGGATCTTGGGTATTGAGTTTCCTTTTTGTTCGATGTTGGATAATACGCCTTTGGATGAGATGATTTGGTCATGCCCTGACACACCGGACCCAGAGGTACTCATTCGATCCACAATGAAAACTAAGGTGGCATATGCCAACTCACATCCAGATGGTGGGACGTTGGGTCCTAATTCCTTGCATATCAAATATTTGTTGGGTGGTGAACATTCGACCCACCTATTTTGGATGTTGAAGACATTGGGTAGAAGAAACAAGAGGTATGTGGTAGAAGGAATTACACGGGGAATGAAAAAGTGGTAAAGACCTTCCCAGAAACTAAACTACTCAGTTTTTGTCATGATGTTCTCTGGGACCATGTTGTTAGTTTGAAACAGTTTTCTCTAGTGGGTAGATGGTTGTTTGCGAATATGTATGAAAGTTGTATGCAATATTGGGTCAAGAAACAATGGTCTCCTATACTCCGGTATACCCCAGAGGTTAACGTTTTGATGAGATCGTCATTTAGAATTCATTTCCTATACCTGGATGACACAGAGTGAATCCAAAAATCCCCTTAGGTGAGCGGTCATAGCTTCTTATAGTTACATCATTGGTATGTTGGTTTCAACCCTCCATCAGAGACTCCTTATAGTCGATACATTTGGGTTAAATAACCTAGCTTGCTGTTAGAATTCTAGACCAGAAGATTCATTGAGGAGTTTTCTAATTCCATCGGGCGTTTTGTCTATTTGGGTCCAGAAAGCTTGTGTACCAGGGACAAATGGATTGCTTGGTTACTGGTGGAGGTAAAATTCTCAGGTGGAATCCATGTGGATATTGATTTAAAATGGCGTTTTGTCTATTTGGGTCCAGAAAGATCGTGTACCAGGGAAAAATGGATTGCTTGGTTGCTGGTGGAGCTAAACTTCTTAGGTGGACTCCCTGTGGATACTGATTTAAAATGGGACCTGACTAGGTCACACAATGGGTGGATTTTTGGGGAATTAATTTCATATGTTTATTCTGTCATCATACCAGTCATCTTATGGATAGATGTGCCCATAAATATCAATATCCCCAGAAATATTGATATCCCTGGAAATATCGATATTGTCCTGGAGATGGACATATGGAGTCGGTCCAATGGAAACACTCACGAGGAATTTCTGATGTACATAATAAATGTGATCACTCAAACATCCTGTTGTATGGATTTTTTAGTAGTATCCCTTATCCTTTTCATTTCCTTAACATTTACGCCCCTTTCCAAGACAAATAGGATTTTTGGAAAAAAATGGATGAATGTGGGATTCTAAAGATTGGATCAACGATTTTTGTTGGGGATTCTAATGCCACATTTTCTGGAGAAGAATGGGATTCTCGATGTAGATGTCACACTTTGGGTAATCACCTTCAATACCTCTTAGCAGAAAATCACTTAATGGATGTTCTCCCATATCCCCTTGTCCCGACATGGAGTAATGGTAGATCTAGTTTGGAGCATATTGGGAAAAGACTAGATAGATTTTTGATTCATGATAATATTCTGGAGCTATTGGGGAATGTTAGGACGTGGGTTTCATAGGAAAAAATTTCATATAGTTTGTTGATTATTCTACAATGGAGAGGGGAGGAGAAGTAGAAGGGCCTCCCTTTCAAATTGAAGAGACTTTGGCTTGAAGAGGAGGATTTTAAAAAATTGGTCTGAGATTCCTGGACATCTATGGTATGCTCTTATGTAGTTTCGGCAATGGGTCTGATTTTGATGAAATTAAGGAGATTAAAAAGTGAAGTTTGTGCTTGAGAGTGTAATAAGAAATATAAGATGAGGGTGAAATTGGAGCGGATTGATGCAGAGATGGAATGTCTTGGTCATAATATGGATCCCGTGGCACCAACCTCATTACACCTAACTCTCATGTAGGAGTTAGAACATTAAAAAAAAACATATCTTAAAAATTCAGAAGGCTTCCTTGCGGATGGAAATTTGGTCCATTTGGATTAAGGAGGGGGGTCATAATACCCATTTTTACAACAATTTTCTACACAAAGGAGGTATAAAAATGATACCTGGGATATGGATTATGCTTCAGGCGACCAAATTTATGATACCGAAGACATTTAGAGGGAGTTTATTCTTTATTTTGGAGGCATGTTCTTAGCACGATATGGGGTCGACATCTATGATCACCTATGGAGAATTGATGCCTTTCCAAACATGTTAATGATGGAATTAAATTCTTCTTAGGGTATACTTGTTTATATTGCTGAGATATCCATGGTCCTTAAATATTTCGCAAAGGACAAGTGTCTTGGCCCTGATAGGGGGATTGTAGAACTCTTTTTTCACTTCTTCAATATTATGGGGTATGATCTCTTGAATAGGGTTGAGAGGAGAGGAGTCATGTTGGTTATGGTTCCTCTCCAAACATTAGATACAAGATGTTGTTTCTATTGCATAGGAGTGCATAAATTCCATCCATACAAGGAAGAAGGAGGCTATGATTATGAAATTGGATCTTCATAAGGGTTACAACTGTGTTGATATGTATTTTATGAGAATGATTCTTATGAAGATTGGGCTCTTTGCGAAAAATGTCTGCTTGACCATGGCATGTGTATCATATTTTAATTTCGTTGTTTTGATAAATGTAGGTCTTCCGAATTTATTTCAGGCCGAAAGTGGAATACAACAAGGGTGCTCTTTGCCCCCGTTATTATTCATACTGGTCATGGACGGTCTGAGAAAGAAGATTGGGGTGGCCCGTATGCAAGGATATTTTTGTGCTTTACAGGTATCCCATAGAGTCTATGTCACACATTTATTTTTTGTTGATGATGTTCTTAATTTTGGACAAGTCTCTTGGGCCCAATGGAATGTTTTACATTCCATCTTCGTTAGATATGGTGCAACATCCAGGTTATGTGCAAATGGTAATAAATATGTTTTGATCCATTCCTCTGGAGATACTGAGGAGATAACCAACATTGTTGGGATATTTGGGGTTGCAGTCTCGCACATTGAAGATGACCTCACATACTTGGGGTTTAAATTGAAACCAAATAAATACATGATTGTGGATTGGAATTGGTTATTAGAGAAGTTTCAAAAGAAAATATCCTTATGGACACTGTTGGCTCTCTCTAGGAGGATAATACACTCTCATTTGATTCATCCTACAATAGATATTGGTGTATTTTCTGCACCTGTTCTTGCTTCTTGTGAAAATCATCCAGTGTATTAAGGCTATCATGGCATATTTCTTTTGGTTGGGGGCTAGGGGGAGCGAAAATTCCACTTGGTTCGGTTTGATGCCATTACAAAAGGGAAAGAGATTGGCAGATGAGGCATTCTGGACTTGAGAGTTTTTGGATGGGAATTATTAAGGAAAAGCCTATGGAGAGTTGTTTTTTGGTAAGGGTACATAGCAGGATATAATATATGATAACTGCTAGAAATGCAGGTCTCTCTTGGAATGGTACATGCATGGTGAGATTGGTATGAAGAAAGGATATTATATATGGAAAAGTTACTACAAGGTTATAAGTTTGTTCTTGGATAACCTACAATGGTATTATGGCAGGGGCGAAAAAATCCCGATTGGGATTGACACAATACAAGGGATAAAATTTTTACAAAATTTACCTATTGGTGTTATTGATGCCTTACATGAAAAAATATTTTTCTTTCTTTATTAGGCTATTAGACACATGAATGACACATATCCTTACCCATCATGGAAGGATGTTGTGGAGGTTGGATTGTTTGGTACAAACGTGGAATTCTGGAACTTCTTCATTACTGATCTTCAATTAGTAGGTCTTGTTAGGAAGCCTTGAGGTGATGTATTAGTTTGGAATGACGCCATGTGTAGGTGATATGTGGTGGTTTCAAACATATATAAATATATTTCTTTCAAGATCAAACCCTTGACTGATAAATGTTGGTACAAGAAAGTATGGAGTTGGGACTTGCCTCTAAAAATTATATTTTCTATGGGTTAGCATGGAAAAATAGAATTATTACTTGGTAAAATGTTTGTAAAAATGGATTCCTTGGCCTGGGTAGGTGTTCTTTCTATACGGAGTCTTAGGAGAATGTTTATCATATTTTTTTACAATGCCCCTTTTCTCTGGCGGTGTGGGAGAGAGTCCTGAATTATCACCAACTTTCTTCTATTTGGTCTTTATCCTTGCTTGAAACTTGTTATCAATGGTGGTCCAATAAAAAAAGGAAGTGCAAATACATCCCTCTTTACATTACCTGGGAGATATGGTGTGCAAGGAATTCTTTGATTTTTGAAGATAGGTCCATGGTAATGGCCAAGATTTTTACAAGCATACAAAATTGGCTAGAGGTTGGGAGGATCCATACACATGTTGACATGATATCTAGGTTGATGAGAAAATTTATAAAGGTAGAGTTTCTAGCTAGCTTCTTTGATTAAGCATCACGATTTGGTAGATGTGAATGTGGGGATTTGATGAGGATCAATCCAAAAGTTAAATTTATTCTCTTCTAGTGTGGCAAGGAGGGCATAAACTCTAGAGCATAGATTTTGTCCCTCTGGGGGCTATTGTATTTTGCTAGGGGAAATTGTTTGGAGTGAATTACAGTCTATGGGGACTCGAGATTAATTATTGATGGGGTCATTAGAAGTTGCAGTGTTTTTCCTCCCAATCTGGTCAATTGGTTGGATCGCGTTGAGATATTGAAACAATCCTTTGCTGGAATTTATTTCAAGCAAGTTTACAAGGAATTAAATGACATGGAAAATGGGTTATCAAAGAAGTGTTTATTTGAGACTCCAATTCTATTACATTTTAGGCTTATATTCGAGGATGCAATGGAATATGAGGGTGAGATCGCTCTCTGTTGAGTACTCAAGCAACTTCAGGCATAATTTTTATGTTATTAGATTTTTTTTGGACTGTGTTTTCCCTATTTGGGTAAAAATATTTGTAATACGGTCACACCCTTTAGATATTTGGTTGACTATATGCGATCTAGGTGGCTCCAAAAATGCGTTGAATTCAAAAGTGGTTTTGGAAAATCTTGAAAATACAACTTACTATATTGAAGTGTAACTAGGGTCAGATCGAAGATCTCGTCGTAAGCTTTCCAGTGATGCAAGTGACACTTCAATTTGAGTCTGTATGTGAAAGTTATGGCCAATCAATGTTTTGGTCAAACTAGGCCCATTGGCAACCACTAACAAGGAAACAATTTAACACTTATTGATGATGGATTCCGGTAGCTGAAATGGGTGAATTTTTCACCTCTTTAATTTTTCCAATAGCCCTAAAATCTGCCAAACGAATTCTGAACTGTTGTTTTAAAACAATACAAAACAAAATAAAATAAATTATTATTTTGGGGTGGTGGGCCACCAAACCCCCCAATGACCACAAATATATATATATATACATGGTTCAGGTCCGCGGGTGACTCGGACCCTGCCTAAGAACCACTATATACACGGGGCTAATGAGACTTGAATGCGCAGCGACCCCATAATACACCATAACAAAATGCCAAAAAAAAGACTGCCTGCCACATTTAAATTATAATGCGCCATAACCATATGTTATATGGGGGAGGCCCGCAGGTTTGACCTCAAGACCTCTGCCCTCCAATATAGCAACTTTGCTGATCCAGATTTATGCAGGAACATAATAAAATACTGAAATAGACATAAACATAGAGATGCAGTGGAAATAATGCTTCATTTCATTAATATCAAATAACAGAAATATGATTACATACATAATTGAAATCAAATATCTAGGGCATTGGTAGCTTATCTCTGAGAAGAGATGTGGTGGCTACATGCCTTTGAACTGTGTTGCAATGAGGCTCGAGGGTCTATTTATTATTGTGAAACAATGGAAAACTCTAAACATCCAAAAACCTAACCCTAGGAGATGAAGCACCAAAAATATGGGCCCCATTTGGGTAAATTGGTGTCTGGAACAGAATCACATTTGTTGGAGGTGCGATGCACAAAAAACGTCGTTTAGGGCCTCAAAATGGCTTTGGAAGTTCAGGACCCAAAAAACTACTAAAATAGTAAGTTGTACTGAAACTGAAAGAATTGATGGTGGCGTTTCAAATGGAATAGGTGGGCGCCCACCAATATCCACCTGGATTATTAGGGTCCCAAAACGACTCCGGGAGTGTAGGACCCGAAAACCTGCTAAAAATAGTAAGTTGTGTTGAAAGTGAAAAGCTACAAGAATTGATGGTGTGGGTCCAAATGGAATAGGTGGGTGGCCACCGATATCCACCTGGATCATCTGCCAACAACCCAATGACTCTCCTTTGGTAAATCCACCCGTTAACATATATAAAAACCAAGTTATACCCTTTGTTAGGGAGGAGTTATTCCCTAGAATATTCCATGTAGAATCAGTGAGGAATATAAAAGATTCCCTGGAGGGAAAATTTTCAGTGTTAGATTCATGCCAAGATTATACTCAAACAAACTAGAATTTCACAGAGAATGCGATGTTCTGATCCATTTCCTCATCTGAGCAACATATATTTAGTCATCTTGGAGGGAGGAATCTTTGTAGAACCATGAGGAATCTAGAAGATTCCCTGATGGTCAAATTTTCATAGTTTTAGAATCAGGCCAATTTTATACTCATTTTACTCAAATTTTCGCAAGGATTGCAGTGGTGAAGTTAGATTTGTCATATGAGCAGTAGAATTCTAAGTAACCAATGAGAAGGAATATTTGGGGAATCTTTGGGATTCCCGAGGGTCCAAATTTTTACTGAGCCAGAAGGGGTTCACGTTCATAGTCATTTGACACGATTTTGCGCTAGGAATTCAATGGTGCTGTTAGCCACCCATAAATTCTGTCATATCAGGTGGTGGCTAAATAATGTTGGA
Organism: Pinus albicaulis; assembly: GCA_034641835.2. Lineage (NCBI taxonomy): Eukaryota > Viridiplantae > Streptophyta > Pinopsida > Pinales > Pinaceae > Pinus > Pinus albicaulis. The sequence continues at coordinate 957,056,458 of CM076577.1, read as the reverse complement.
TAGCCTTCAAGAAAAATTTTTATTACTAAAATTGATGATGCTTAAAGTCTTTTGATAATATCCTATCCTTTGGATAATCGTCATTGCTGTTTCCCTTCAGAACTCAGAAATCCTGCTGATTTCCAAGCCAGAATACTGTTGCAAGCATCATTTCCCTTTTCCCCTTTTCCAAAAGCTAACCTCATTTCACATCCCTCTATTTCCCATGAAAACCCCTCATTTTCATGTTTTTCCCATTTTTCCTTCATCAAAATCCACTTTTATAAGGTTTAAAACCCACTTTTAAGCCTTATCGGAACCCTTAATTTCCCTTTGAAAATCATTGAAAAACTATAAAAACCCACATTTTTGGCGTATATGGGTCCTAGCCCCTTTTTTCCATTAACCTCCGATCACATCGTTTCCCATGCGCTCACGGCCCCATAATCGGGCGCCTATCCGCTTCAAATGAAATAATTCCCGGCCAAAGTTAAAACCTTGGTTATATATTAAAAGTCATCGGTTTTATTATTTTATTTATTTTCTGCCGGTTTAAATTTTAAACCATTCCACACTGTCGATCTGATCTAAAGATCGGATGGTGCGGAGTCCGTCTCCCTGTGGTCCCTTAAGCCGATTGCCCAAAACTGGTAGTATCCATCGCACCGCCTTTGGGCAAAAGCTGTTTTCCCCCGATCGCCAGCAATTCCATACATCGCATGACACGCGTCCCGTGTACTTTTTCAAAACCGCCTGCCCATCACGCATTATCGTTCGGACGTGGACGCCCAGCGATATTGCTATCCATCGTCTAATCTGGGGTGGGCCATCCAACGGCTATCGCTCACCGAAGATGCCTGATTGATAACTGGGCTACGGCGCGCCATCCAGTTAATATCCTCCATCGATCTGATCTACAGATCGACGGTCCATATTCCATCGCCCAGTCAACGATTCTCCATTTTTTACTTTCCCCCTTGCTCCCGACCGTCGATCTTTGTGCGATCGACGACTCTGATTTAATCTTTCTTCTGCCTTCTCCAATCAATCCTGACCGTCGGATGATGCCATCCAACGGCCACACTTCCTCCACATGCCTCTGCAGCAATAAACCTATAAATGCATGGATTTTATAATTTTTGTTTGTATTTTGTAGGGTTTCGAGGTTTTCTCGCCATTTTCGAGGAAAATTCGAAGGCAGAGGATGACGATCTTCCTGCCTTCATTTCGCCAAAGGGAATCCTTCGCGGGGTATAAATTCATGTTTCTTCAATGTTTTCCTTAGGCATTGATGTCACATAACCCTGCGCAACCCTGTTTATCAGAAAAAACCATGGATCGGGCACAGTCAGAGAGTATCAGTGATGAAGACCAGAATTTATCGGAACAGAGGATTAAAGGACAGATTTGTGGGGATTACGTCTAAGATGCTTATCAAAAGCCTAATTCCCAAGTAAAACACAGTTTAAAGACAAACTCAAGGGTTTCTTCAATAGAAAAGCCCCCACCGCCACATCTGAGGTAAATTGATTCCTCCCAGCTGCTGAAATGCCACCTATGCCTCAAAGTATTCAATCAAATGCCGAATTTATTGATCAGGATCAGATATTTGTCTCAAAACGCGGCCGAAGAGTTACTTCTGTAAGGAACTTCAATACAAAAAATATCTGCAGAGTTACTTCGACGTCACACAGAGCCTCAAAGGTCAACCAACGCTCCCACCGAGCTTAAATCTTTATGCAAAAACATTTAATACAGAGTACACCCATGTATGTTTCTTCATTGAGCCCCCCAAAGGCCAAGAAGCCATTAAGTCTATATTAATTGTAATTAGAGATCTTTTATTAGATCTCACCTCCTCATTCTTCTATATATACCTCTGTAGAAGATGAGTGAGTTGTTGGTTGTGTGTGATCACAAGTTGTAATACTGAAACTCTTTGAAATAAATACATAGTCCATTGAATTTGAAGGAGAAATTGAAGTCTTGGAAACCTTGTTGATGTTGTTGCATGCTTGTTCATGAGAAGGCTCTATCATTAGATCCATGAGCTTGGCTGTTGGTGAAGTATTCTGAAATGTTTTATGTTTTCCCCTGGTTTCATTATGTTCCATAATTTCTTACTACAGTAGGTTGAAAGTATTAGGCTAAGAAATGATTCCTGGAAGCACCTTAGACCTGTGCATCCTTCACTGTTTCATGTTTTCTTCTTCTGAAGTATTCTAGAGTCTTTAATCTCTCTCTTTAATCTTCATGCTTGTTTATTTCCTTAATAGTTCGAACATTTTGTTTCAGCATGATTTATGGTTCTCCCTGCTTGTCTACTGCCACTTAAAAACTGTTATTGAAGTCTCCCTTTGAAGTTCTTTGCTTACAGTGAATCAAAGAGGTCGGTTTTGATCTTGCCCTTTGTCCTCGCTTAAACAGTTGGCTTAAAGGTCGTTTATAATTATGATCATAGATGTTTTTAGGTTTTCCCTCTTCTATGACTTTAATTATCAGTAAATCTTTTATGTTTTCTAAGTCATTTGAAATAAAATCTTTGAGGAAATAGGGTGTTCCCCGAATCTTAGATTTCATTTTAAAAGTTGTTTTGAGATCATTATTTGCTTAAAGCCGTGGTTTGTAGAATTTATGGTTAGCCCTGTCTATCAAAGAACTCTTTATTGTTCAAATTATGCTTTCGAATTCCCTTTGTTGAGAATTAAACCTCTCTTTCCAAATCATTAATGTTCATCTCATTCCAAAAACAAAAGGATCCGGTGGCCAAGTTAGATTTTCCCTTTGATATCCCATATCCATTGATGAGTATGTTATGACCTCTTTTTGACTCCATTTCCAATGAACCAGATATTTCTCTGTCCTATATATCTTTCCTAGGCCTTTCATGTTCTTATGTATCATTCCAGCCCAACCAAACAAACAAATAAACACCTGCACTTAATAACTAGTCTAAAACCAATACTCAAAGCACACAAGATAAACCTTTGCAAACAAACTTTTGAGAGATCCCTTTCTGAGAACAGGAGGACTAGATCCTGGATCTCTAAAGATTGGTTCTGATGTTTCCTTGTCTTTTGATTTTCCAAACTATCAAAACACGAGACACCAACATAATGGCGATCACGGTGGGACCATTATGAGTTAGTGACAATCTAAGTACCCCTTAGGGCTCCAGAAATCCCTTATTTTCAAAGACTATCCAGTGATTATCAACCACCTCATCGCCACCAACATAATGGCGATCACGGTGGGACACTGAGTAAAATATTCAGAAAAAAAAACACTCACTGTCTAGCATAACATAAGTAACCTTCTTCAAGCACTACCAAGCATAATGGTAATCATGATAGGACCTTTGAATTAGTGACAAACTAAGTAACCCTTAGGATTCTCATAAAGCCTTGTCAAACCTTGAAGATTTTAGTTACCAAGCCATAAGAGTAAACTCTGTACATTTTGACACCCTAGCTAAGTGTTAAATCAGACTTAGAACACTCTCATTACCTATAAAATCAAGAAACTCAGAAAAACCCAAAAATTTCAGTTTGGCTTCATAATAAACTTCATGGTGGACCGTAAAACCTTTTACCTCCAAAAGATCTAAAAATTTCCACCTGGCGACTCCAAAATCCTAAAAACAGACCTTAAGACTCTGCTGGGAAGACCCCAAGCCTTAATAACATCATACAAGCTTAGCTAGAAGGCTTTAAGATTAAATTTTTCCTTCTTTTGAAAAGATCATTTAGCCTCTTAAAGATTGTCATATTTGGTTAAACTCTCTTTCTAACCAGGTCTAAAAAACATAGCATAGTGGCTCCTAGAAAGATTCATACTAGAGCCTACCCTGACCCAAACCCACCAGGAATAGTTTACAACCCTAAAAGTATCCTTAGGAAGTCTCCTAAGATTAATTTATCAACTGTTTTCAGATCACCCTTGAGAGCTAATTCAGTTCCTGAAAATATTTCAGCTCTACAACAATCTCAAGTTGACTTAGTAAATCCATTTAGAACTAGGTCTCTTGGTGATTTAGATCAGTTAGATTCTGAGTCTTCACTATCATCTCCTGAAACAAGTGAACCTCTTGGTAGCAGAGAAACAACACCTCCCGATTTACATTTCATTCACAACTTAGGTGTCTCTCATCCAAGATCAGCTCAGCGGTCTATTCCTGGTTCATCCACTTTTGCTCACCCTTCATCCACTGTCCAAACCACTACACCTCAGCCCACTGTTCCTGCTATTAATCCGCTCCTTGTAAATCCACCCCCACCACCTATCATGGTAGCATGGTATGCTCCCCTAGTCCTTCCTGTGCCATTAGTCAACCTTCCACAGGACTATCAGTCCAAAATTCCATTATATGATGCTAGAAATGCTACAACTACATCACATGTAGATAAAATTAATGACTACTTTGACAGAAATGAAATTGATGATGATTCTGTCAAGCTTAGGTTATTTTCTCAGGGCCTAGGGGGAGAAGTAAGAAAATGGTTTAAAGGTTTAGCCCCCCATAGTATTAATGATCTCCAAGGCTTCCATCAAACGTTCTTAAACAAATGGAAAGTAAAGAAAAACCCTCTCCAAGTCCTTTCTGACTACAAGAACCTCCATAGAAACACTGGGGAAAGTGTGCAAGCTTATTGCACTAGATTCAATAGTGTATATAATGCACTTTCCCCAGAACTAAAACCTCCATAGGGCTCAACTTTAAACAAATTTTCTGAAGGGTTTGACTCTGACATGACCTATCAGCTGAGAGAAAAAGATTTTGCAACTCTTGAAGATATGAAAAAGGGCGCTCTTTCTGTGGAAGTCAACTTGATGGAGAAGAGAGCAAGAATGAAAAATAAGAAGAGAGTATCTTTTAGAGAAGAGTCCACTCCTTCTACTTCAAGCTCAAAAATGGAGAGAATGTTAGAAGAAATGATGAAAGAGATGAGCATAATTAAGAGAGCACAAGCAAATCAAAATCAAACTGCTCCTCGAAATAGAAATCATAATTATAGAAGAGAAAACAATCAAGACAAACAGAACAAGAATGACCAACAGATTAGACCTCCCTTCCAACAAAACTATGTAGATCAATATGAGGAAGATAGGGAGTTGGAAAGGTTGGAAGAAGATCATGTAAACTTGATTGGATCAGACAGTGGAGATGATGTTTTCCTCACTGAGGAAGAACAAGGATTCTTCTCTTATGATCAAAATACAAACACCTATAAAAACTCTGATGACTATAGATTAGGTTTTGAAAATGCAATTATGGAAGTACATAAACAGTATGATCTTAGGAGTAAGGGAAGCATAGATAACTTAAAAGACAAGAACACTAATACTGTTGTCAAGAAAAACGTAGAAACTCAGTCCAAAAAGACAGCAGAGAAGACCAACACTTTGGCTAAGAAACCCGACTTAAACAAAGACAAAGGGGTCCAGCCAAATATTGAACACAGTACCCCTAGCACTTCAGTTAGTGGTCCTAATAAAACTATCCCAATTACCAGTCCAAACAAGGTTCAACAAATCAAAATTGCTGAAAAGAATTCAATTGAAAAAACAGATGCAAATATCAACAAATCAATTATTCCTTTCAGTTTTGAGGGAGAGATTGCTAAGATAAAAATTGCCATTCCCCTAGCTGAACTAGTAACCCAAGAAGTGTACAAAAACCAAGTTTTGAAAGCTTTGAACCTAGGAAGTGATACTGACACCTTAAACTTGACAGATGACAAACCTGAGTTGTTTTTTGGTCCAGAAGTTGAAGGAAAATACCAAGAAGGGGTTGTCCCTCCCTTCTATGTTAGCTTGAACATACATGAGAAAATTTTACACAATGCCATGTTAGACTCAGGAGCTTCACACAATCTAATGCCCAAGGTAGTGATGGAAAGCTTAGGCTTAGAAATTACTAAACCATACAAAGACTTGTATTCCTTTGACTCAAGCAGAGTCAAATGTTTGGGTTTAATCAAAGATTTTTGTATAAACTTATCCCAAATCCTGGAAAAGAGTTTAGTCATGGACATAGTTGTAGCTGACATTCCCCCTAAGTATGGCATGCTCTTATCAAGATCTTGGGGAGCCAAACTTCAGGGGAGCCTTCAAATGGACATGTCTTATGCCACCATCCCTGTTTTTAACCAAAACAGAAGACTATACAGGGAATCTCACATGAAGTACATGGTGAGCAACATAGAAAAACCAAACAACTCTCCAATCTATTCTATTCAATCAAGTTTAGATTCCTTTATCTTATGTAACGAAGATGAAATTACTCAACAAGATAAAGAAAACATAGACCCAATCAGTTCACCACAACAATCCAATATTCCCTTCAATCAAATTCAAAACATTACCAATCAACAACAACAAGAAAATGAAAATAAGGATGGCATACTTTGGAAAATAAATTTTGATGGATCTTTTAATAAAACAAGTGCAGGAGCAGGTGTGTGGATTCAAAATACAAAACAGAGTTTTTCATACAAATTGGATTTCCCATGCACTAAAAATATTGCTGAGTATGAAGCACTTCTCCTAGGCTTACAACTGCTTAAACAGTTACAAGCCCAGAAGATATCAATCTTAGGAGATTATGAACTTATCATAAAAAAAATCAAAGGAGAATACTTAGCTAGAAATCCAAGGCTTAGGGAATATCTAAACACTGCCCTTGATCTTTTGAAAACCTTTGAAAAGTATGAACTTATTTTCATTCCAAGAGAATTGAATCATCTAGCAAATGAACTCGCTTTCAATGCCAGCAATTGCCAGATACCTGAAATAAATGAGCAACTCAGTGTGAAGGTAAAACACAGGCCTATCATGCCCGATAACGAAGATCACTGGCAAGTGTTTGATTCTGACAAATACATAGATGATTTCTTGAAATCAGAAAATGATTTCAGCATACCAATATAAGAAACCAGCCATAAAGAAAATTGTTTATATATTGAAAAAATCCCAGAAGTTGAAATGACATATACTGCTGATATAAATCATTATGAAAATCCTTTTGAAGCAGAGGTAACTGACAACACAGACCAAGAAGACTTGGAAGTTTTACAATGCAAAAATGATAAAATTACAAGAGGTCTAGCACCTTTAGAACACCTTTTTGATTTTAACGATGTATCCAAAGAACCAATAATGGATCCTGTGGAAACAAATACAGAAGAGCATAACATAGGCACTCTAGCAGAACCCAAGATGATCAAGCTGTCCAGCACTCTCCCAGCTCACATAAAACTGCAATACATAGAGCTGTTCAAAGAGTTTAAAGATGTTTTTGCTTGGGGATACAAAGACCTAAAATCATATGACACCAGCATCATCCAGCATAAAATTCCTTTGAAAGAAAATTAAAAGCCTTTTAAACAAAAACTAAGGAGAATAAACCTCTTTTACTCCCTTTAGTTAAGACAGAAATTGAAAAGATGCATGCTGCTGGAATCATAGTACCCATTAGATTTTAAGAATGGATATCAAACTTAGTTTTTGTTAGAAAGAAAACAGGGGAAATCAGGCTCTGTATTGACTTCAGAAATTTAAATAGAGCCTCCTTAAAAGACAACTACCCCTTACCCAAAATGGACCATATACTTCAGAAGGTAGTTGGGTCAAAAAGGATTTCCCTCTTAGATTGGTTCTCAGGTTACAACCAGGTGTTAGTGCTCCCAAGTGATCAAATCAAAACGTCTTTTACCACACCTTGGGGCACCTTTATGTATGTCAAAATGACTTTCAGATTAATGAATGCAGGGGCCACTTTCCAAAGGGCCATGGATATAGCCTTCTCTGAAGATATTGGCTATTTCATAATCATCTACCTTGATGACATAACTGTTTTCTCAAAAACCGATGAAGAACATCTGATTCACCTAAGAATTTTTTTTGAGAAGTGTAGGAAATTTGGCTTGTCATTGAATCCCAAGAAGACACTCTTTGGTCTCTAAGAAGGTAAACTTCTTGGACATATAATTTCGGAAGAGGGAATCAAAATAGACCTTACAAGGATAGATGGCATATTACAAATCACTCATCCAAGAAACCTCAAAGAGTTGCAATCTTTCATCGGAAAGATTAATTTTTTGAGAAGGTTTATCCCTAACCTTGCTGAGCTATTAAAAAATATTACAAACATGCTTAAGAAAGATGTGGGTGTAAAATGAACTTTACCAGCTAAACAATCATTCGAACTGGTCAAACAAGCTCTTACCCAAACACCGGTCCTGATTAGTCCAGATTTTACCAAAGACTTTTACATCTTTTCCTTTGCATTTGAGCATACAATAGCTACAGTTTTACTTCAAAAGAATGATTTAGGGCAAGAAAAACCAATATCTTTCTTTAGTAGGGCCTTAAGAGATGCTCCTCTCAAATATAACATGATGGAGAAGCAAGCCTTAGCATTAGTAAAAGCATTAAAAGACTTTAGGGTCTATATTTTACACTCTCACATAATTGATTTTGTCCCACATACTGTTGTCAAGGACATTCTAAGTCAAGACCCTGATGGTAAAAGGGGAAAATGGATTGCAACTATTCTTGAATATGACTTAGAAATTAGGCCCACCAAACTAGTTAAAGGGCAGGGATTAGCAAAAATTATGGCTGAGTCTAACTTTCAAGCACTAGACATAAATATGGTAGATGTGTTGGAGGAAATAGAAGAATCTGATGCTCCTGTTATTGAAGAAACATTTATGAATTCTCCTTGGTATGCTGACATTATTTATGTGCTTTTATATTTAAACACCCCTCCTTCTCTGTCTAAAACTAAAGCTAGATTTTTGAAACAAAAAGCTTTGAGTTTTTTCATATTAGATGGAGTATTATATTGGAAAAATGATGTTGGAAATTTTCTTAAATGTTTACTTGAAGATGATGCAGGAAAAATCATGCATGAATTGCATGACGGAGAATGTGGAGGAAACCTCTACTGGAAGGCCACAGCAAACAAAATTCTTAGATCCGGTTACTATTGGCCTACCCTTTTCCCAGACACTCAAAAGTTGGTCATGTCTTGCCATAAGTGTCAAATATTTGATGGCAAAAGAAAACTCCTTCCCTTACCTTTACATCCTATCAGAGTTGAGGCACCTTTTCAATAATGGGGGCTGGACTTCATTGGGGAAATTCATCCATCCTCCTCAGCTCAACATAAGTGGATCCTCACAGCCACTGACTTCTTTACCAAATGGATATAAGCTATACCTTCCAGAAATGCCAATGACTCTGTCATTATCAAGTTCCTTGAAACAAATATCCTATCCAGATTTGGTTGTCCCAGAAAAATCATAACAGACAATGTTGCTACTTTGAAATCTAAGAAGATGGTTGATTTCTGTTTCGAATACCACATAACCTTGGGCCATTCCACTGCTTACTATCCCCAAGGAAATGGATTAGTTGAATCTTACAACAAAAGCCTCATCAATATCATTAAAAATTTGTTGGAGCAAAATTAGAAATCATGGCACAGTAAACCGGTTCATGCCTTATGGGTTGACAGGCTAACTACAAAGAAATCAATAAACATGTCTCCCTATCATCTAGTCTATGGTATGGACGCAGTTTTTCCCACCTCATTAGGAGTTCCAGTTATGAAACTCCTTCAAGAAGTGCAGATTGAAGAGAATGATATATAGAGAAGAATCAACCAGAAAATCCATTTACAACAGACCAGAGAGGAAGTCTATGAAAGAACATAGTTAGTCCAAGAGAATATGAAGAAACTGTTTGATAAGAGGACTAAGACAAACAATTTCCAAGTTGGAAATGTTGTTCTTAAGTGGGATTCAAGAAGAGAAGAGAAGGGAAAACATGGAAAATTTGAGAACTTGTGGAAAGGGCCCTATATTATTCATGCTGAGAGGGGTCACAATGCATTTTTCTTGAAATAATTGAATGGAGAAGACCTATATGGAGGTCTTGTCAATGGCCAGATGCTCAAACATTACTTCTGCCAAGAATCTTAAGTTTCAAAGCATTTTATTTTTCATTGTAAATATCATAGTCTAACCACTACATTCAAAGTTAGAAAAATCAAAATAAAAAAACAAAGAAAGAAAGAAAGAAAAGAGGGCAGATTGTGAAAACAAGAAAGGTATAGCCCCATACCAAAAAGTGAAACAAATCCGAAAGTGTGCAAGCTCAAATTCCACTCCTGAAAAACACGCTTCTAGTTAGTCAAACAGTATAATCTTGACTAATTAGCTTTAAATTTTCTGCTGATAGGATAGTGAATGTGATTTTCCAAACTGTTTAATCTTGGCTTATCAATAGATAGTTTAGGATAGAAATAAAAGGTTCAAACGTTTTCAAAATATGAACCTAAGTTTCCAAAAAGAGATGACTCAAATCTGTTTCATTTTCTGAGTAAAAAAATATGTAAAAATCTGGTTCTAATCTGATTAAAACCTGAACCAGAAGAAAAGCAAAGATAGCTCAAAGTAAGAGTCCAAACATAGCTGTAAGAAGAGAAGGCCAAGATGAGAAACTTTCAGATCTTAAGCCTTCCATTTTTTATTTAATTTTCTGAAAAATAAATGTCTATGTGCAGCTTGTCTTTATGCCATGGAACAACATCAAGTTAGAATGTTCAATCTTGACTTGAGTGTTTTTCAATTTCTGTTGTAGAATATTAGAGAGTAAAAGTCTGTTGGACAGCTTAATCCCAACAGATAATGGAATAGGTAGAGAAGCATCTGAATTCAACTATTTAATCTGAGTTCAGGGAGAAATAAGGAGTAGAATTAGATTAGTTTTATGCTTTCCAAAGAATAAAATGTTGTGCAAAGAGTTTGCCAATCCAAGTGCACTCTAATGAAGAGAAAATGTTAGATCAGTAGGATTGGGTAGGTAGAAAGCTTGTTGATGAAAGAACCATTTTTTTTATGACTGCTAATATGTTTCAGAGCAAAAAAAAAAGATCATCCACAGAAAGGAAGGCAACCCAATGGAGGAGGCAACTGATCAGCCTCCCAGAGAAAGTAAGTCTGAAATTCTTGATGCCTTCGAAAAGGCACCATCCCCAAGTGGAGCCACTGTTAGCCACCCATAAATTCTATCATATTAGGTGGTGGCTAAATAATGTTGGATAGCCTTCAAGAAACAATTTTATTACTAAAATTGCTGATGCTTAAAGTCTTTTGATAATATCCTATCCTTTGGATAATCGTCACTGTTGTTTCCCTTCAGAACTCAGAAATCCTGCTGACTTCCAAGCCAGAATACTGCTGCAAGCATCATTTCCCTTTTCCCCTTTTCCAAAAGCTAACCTCATTTCCTATCCCTCTATTTCCCATGAAAACCCCTCATTTTCATGTTTTTCCCATTTTTCCTTCATCAAAATCCACTTTTATAAGGTTTAAAACCCACTTTTAAGCCTTATCGGAACCCTCAATTTCCCTTTGAAAATCATTGAAAAACTATAAAAACCCACATTTTGGGCATATATGGGTCCTGGCCCCTTTTTTCCATTAACCCCTGATCACATTGTTTCCCATGCGCTCACGGCCCCGCAATCGGGCGCCTATCCGCTTCAAATGAAATAATTCCCGACCAAAGTTAAAACCTTGGTTATATATTAAAAGTTGTTGGTTTTATTATTTTATTTATTTTCTGCCAGTTTAAATTTTAAACCATTCTGCACCGTTGATCTGATCTGAAGATTGGACAGTGTGGAGTCCGTCTCCCTGTGGTCCCCACCGTCCATAAGCCGATTGCCCAAAACCGGCAATATCCATCGCACCGCCTTTGGGCGAAAGCTGTTTTCCCCCGATCACCAGCGATTCCATACATCGCATGACATGCGTCTCGTGTAATTTTTCAAAACCGCTTGCCCATCGCGCGTTATCGTTCAGACGTGGACGCCCAACGATATTGCTATCCACCGTCCGATCTGGGGTGGGCCATCCAACGACTATCGCTCACTGAAGATGCCTGATCGATAACTGGGCTACGGCGCGCCACCAGTTAATCTCCGCCGTCGATCTGATCTGCAGATCGACGGTCCATATTCCATCGCCCTGATTCCGTCGCCCAGTCAATGATTCTCCATTTTTGACTTTCCCCCTTGCTCCCGACCATCGATCTCTGCGCGATCGACGACTCTGATTTAATCTTTCTTCCTCCTTCTCTGATCAATCCTGACCGTTGGATGATTCCATCCAACGGTCATGCTTCCTCCACATGCCTCCGCAGCAATAAACCTATAAATGCATGGATTTTATAATTTTTGTTTGTATTTTGTAGGGTTTCGAGGTTTTCTCGCCATTTTCGATGAAAATTCAAAGGCAGAGGATGACGATCTTCCTGCCTTCGTTTCGCCAAAGGGAATCCTTCGCGGGGTATAAATTCATGTTTCTTCAGTGTTTTCCTCAGGCATTGATGCCACATAACCTTGCGCAACCCTGTTTATCAGAAAAAACCATGGATCGGGCACAGTCAGAGAGTATCAGTGATGAAGACCAGAATTTATCAGAACAGAGGATTAAAGGACATATTTGTGGGGATTACCTCTAATATGCTTATCAAAAGCCTAATTCCCAAGTAAAACACATTTTAAAGACAAACTCAAGGGTTTCTTCAATAGAAAAGCCCCCACCGCCACATCTGAGGAAAATTGATTGCTCCCAGCTGCTGAAATGCCACCTGTGCCTCAAAGTATTCAATCAGATGCCAAATTTATTGATCAGGATCAGATATTTGTCTCAAAATGTGGCCGAAGAGTTACTTCTGCAAGGAACTTCAATATAAAAAATATCTGCAGAGTTACTTCGACACCAAACAGAGCCTCAAAGGTCAACCAAAGCTCCCACTGAGCTTAAATCTTTATGTAAAAACATTTAATACAGAGTACACCCATGTAAGTTTCTTCATTGACCCCCCCAAAGGCCAAGAAGCCATTAAGTCTGTATTAATTGTAATTAGAGATCTTTTATCAGATCTCACCTCCTCATTCTTCTATATATACCTCTGTAGAAGATGAGTGAGTTGTTGGTTGTTGGTTGTGTGTGATCACAAGTTGTAATACTGAAACTCTTTGAAACAAATACATAGTCCGTTGAAGTTGAAGGAGAAATTGAAGTCTTGGAAACCTTGTTGATGTTGTTGCATGCTTGTTCATGAGAAGGCTCTATCATTGGATCCATGAGATTGGCTGTTGGTGAAGTATTCTGAAATGTTTTATGTTTTCCCCTTTTTTCATTATGTTCCATAATTTCTTACTACAGTAGGTTGAAATTATTAGGCTAAGAAATGACTCCTGGAAGCACCTTAGACCTGTTCATCCTTCACTATTTCATGTTTTCTTCTTTTGAAGTATTCTAGAGTCTTTAATCTCTCTCTTTAATCTTCATGCTTGTTTATTTCCTTAATAGTTCAAACAGTTGGTTTCAGCATGATTTATGGTTCTCCCTGCTTGTCTGCTACCACTTAAAAACTGTTATTGAAGTCTCCCTTTGAAGTTCTTTGCTTATAGTGAATCAAAGAGGTCGGTTTTGATCTTGCCATTTGTCCTCGCTTAAACAGTTGGCTTAAAGGTCGTTTATAATTATGATCATAGATGTTTTTAGGTGTTCCCTCTTCTATGAATTTAATTATCAGTAAATCTTTTATGTTTTCTAAGTCAATTGAAATAAAATCTTTGAGGAAATAGGGTGTTCCCCGAATCTTAGATTTCATTTGAAAAGTTGTTTTGAGATCATTATTTTCTTAAAGCCGTGATTTGTAGAATTTATGGTTAGCCTTGTCTATCAAAGAACTCTTTATTGTTCAAATTATGCTTTCGAATTCCCTTTGTTGAAAATTAAACCTCTCTTTCCAAATCATTAATGTTCATCTCATCCCAAAAACAAAAGGATCCGGTGGCCAAGTTAGATTTGCCCTTTGATATCCCATATCCATTGATGAGTATGTTATGACCTCTTTTTGACACAATTTCCCAATGAACTAGATATTTCTCTGTCCTATCTATCTTTCCTAGGCCTTTCATGTTCTGTTGCATCATTCCAGCCCAACCAAACAAACAAATAAACACTTGCACTTAATAACTAGTATAAAACCAATACTCAAAGCACACAAGATAAACCTTTGAAAACAAACTTTTGAGAGATCCCTCTCTAGGAACAAGAGGACTTGATCCTGGATCTCTAAAGATTGGTTCTGATGTTGCCTTGTCTTTTGATTTGCCAAACTATCAAAACACGGGACACCGACAGGTGCAATCCATTTCTTTAGCAGAGGTGTGCATTTTCAGACCATCCTTGGAAATGGTGGTATAAGGTGCCTTTTTTACATGCATGTAATTTGATTTTTTCTTAAGGTTAATGAAAGTGGCCTCTCCACTTTGAGCAGAATATGAATTCATAGCCCACACTAGGTGAAATCCATTATCAAATTGTGTGTGTTATTTGATCTGATGATGTATTTATGTTTCCTCTTCTTTAAAGTATGCACATGTGGTTTTTCATACTCTTTCACATGCAATTCTGCTAAGATCACAAAAATAAAATATCTTTGTTAATTCTGGTAGTTGAGAGATTCAGACCAAGTTTGGTATTTGAGCGGTATTCTTGCTGATGTGAATTGCGAGTGTGAATTATAACCAAATATTGAACGTGAAACAACAAGGAAAATGGAGAACAACAAACATCTCTATGAGCACCTCCTCAGCATGGAATGCATGGTAGATATAATGCATGCAGATTATGAGGAGAAAATGACAAGGGAGGAACAAGAGAAAGAAAGAGCAGAGGACGATGCTCCATCTACCCCCTCGAGTGAACATTATTATTCTTCATCATCTTCTCATCATTCAAATGAGGAGATAAATCAGCGCCTTCAGGCAGAGAATGCTTAATTGAGGAGACTTCTATAAGAAGAAAAAGAGGATATGCATAGATTGAAACTTCAGTTACGAGCCACGTAAGAGGCCTTGAAAGAGTTGAAACGTAGCAAAGGCTTAGTGAAGCCATCATCACCTACTTATGAATCAACATATGAGGTAAACAATGTTGATCGTTATTCAGTTTCATTTTCACATGATGCTATTTTTGTTGGAATCCTTGAGGTACCCATTTCAAGAACCGGCCTGAGACTCCTTACCAAGATGGGGTACACTGAAGGAGAGTTATAGAAGGTATAAGAAGCTTCCAAGCCATCGATGAAAGAGGATGATTGGAACACATCACAATCCTACCATGACAGTGTACATTGTAGAGGAAGAGCTAAGTCAAGCTCTCATCGCCAGGATTGCACCAGAGACAACCAAGAGAGGTATAAAAAGTATCAGTATTCTAAGGTTCATTT
This sequence comes from Pinus albicaulis, assembly GCA_034641835.2. Lineage (NCBI taxonomy): Eukaryota > Viridiplantae > Streptophyta > Pinopsida > Pinales > Pinaceae > Pinus > Pinus albicaulis. Next base: position 957,041,155 of record CM076577.1, on the reverse strand, counting down.
TGATTACAAGTATATTGTTAATGATGACCAGAAAGCATGGAATAGAAAACCATGTAGTTTTTGTGGCTTACATAACCACATGGTTTCTGAGTGCTGGAAGAGAATTACAACAACAAATAGGATGAGACGTAAAAGGCCTTCTCCCCATCAAGGAAGGAAGATAGTTAAGTAATTCTAGAGGAAGAATACCTTTTGAAATCATTGCAACAGAGGTGGACATCAAAGAGCCACATGTTGGAGGCTCCATCCAGAGCAACGTCTAAAGGAAAAAGTGCCCATGCAGGAACTAATTGGAAACATTGTTCCAAAAGTGAATCTTCCACATGGATATGATGACCCATTCACTTTGATGAGTGAAAGATGGTTTTACTAGATATAGTAGCTTGACATGGCTGTATTTTGTAAATAATGTGTTGCAATAATTGTAAAAGTGATGTTATATTTTCCATCACTTATTGAAGCAACACTGATATTTTTTTCCTTTTATTGACAGATGGGGTATTAGTTTCTATTATGATGTACACTTGACCAAAGAGTGTTTCTTATAAATTATTGGAAAGTATGGGGATGCTTGGCTCTTGTAAGTGAACATGTAGTTTGCAAAATATTGTACTACAGGTTTGCAGATAATGCAGGTGTCGGTTCATCACTTATGGCTCCAAAGAACAAGGGTGGAGGAGAAGGAAGTGTGACCTATCAAGACACTTGTTGTGCAGAAAATGTAACACAACATTTGTAGAATATTTTCATGCATTTGGAGGACCAAAAGCTCCTTAGTGAGGAGGAATGATCCAAGTGGCTCTAGAAATGCTCTGAATTTAGAAGTGGTTTTGGAAAAGGTTAAAAATAAAAGTTTGTGGATTGAAGTGTAACTAGGGTCAGATTGAATATCTCATCGCAAGCTTTCCAAAAATGCAAATGACACCTCGATCTGAGTTCGTATGTGAAATTTATGGCTTGTAAAAGTTTTGGTCAAACTAGGTGCATTGGTAGCCACTAACAAGGAAAAAATTTGGAAATTATCGGTGGTGGATTACGAAGGCCAAAATGGGAAAATTTGTTGCTCTTTAATTTTTCCAATAACCCTAAAAATCTGGCAAATGAATTCTGAATGGTTGTTTAAAAATAATAATAAAATATTATTTTAGGGTGGCGAGCCACCAACCCCGCCAAGCCTCCCAATGGCCACATATATATAAAAAAAATTAATGGGTCGTGGCGGCAAGTGACCTGCACCCCAACAAACAACCACTAGATATGCAAGGCCGAGGAAACTTGAACCCGGTTGGGTGAGTGGCTGACCTGCCCCACACGGCACCCCATAACACACCATAACAAAACGCCAAAAAAACCAACCGCCTGCCACATTTAAATTACAACTTGCCATAACCATATTTTATATGGGAGATGCCTGTGGTTTTTAACTTTGGACCTCCACCCTCCAATATAGAAACTCCACCAACAACCCAACGACTCTCGTTTGGTGAATGTTCCCATTAACATATATAAAACCCGAATTATATCATTCGTCGGGGGAGGAGTGGAAGAGCGCATACGGAACCTAGAGCTGAGGAGGAATCGTGCCCAGGTTTGGCACATTTTTAGAGATAAAATATTCTAGGGGAATATTCCTTAGAATATTCCAAAAAATATCCCATGCATAATCAGTGAGGAAAGTAAAAGATTCTCTGAAGGAAAAATTTTCACAGTGTCATATTCATGCCAAGTTTACACTCAAACGAACCAGAATTTCATAGGGAAATTGATGGTTGGATCTGCTTCCTCATCTGAGCAACATATCTTCAGTTAACTTGCAGGGAGGAATCTTTGTGGAATCATGAGGAATCTAAAAGACTTAGTAGTAGTCAAATTTTCATAGTTTCATAATCGGGCCGAGTTTATACTCATTTTACTCAGTTTTTCGCAATGATCCTAGTGGTGAAGTCTGATTTTTCATCTGAGCAACATAATTGCAGTCAACTAGTGAGAAAGAATCTTTTGGACTCTCGAGGGTCAAAATTTTTACCAATCCAAAAGTGGGTTAAGTTTATAGTCATTTGATACGATTTCGCGCCAAGAATTCAACGGTGTAGTCCATTTCTTCAACAGAGGTGTGCATTTCCAGGCCATCCCTATAAATGGAGGTATAAGGTGCCTTTTGCACATGCATGTAATTTTATTTTTGTTGAATATTATTGAAAGCTTCCTCCCCACTTTGAACAGAGCCCAAAGACGTAGCCGACACTAGGTGAAATCTGTTATCAAATTGTGTATGTTATTTGATCTGATGGATGTTTTTATGTTTCCTCTTATTTAAAGTATGCACATTTTGTTTTTCATACTCTTTCACATGCAATTCTACTAACATCACAAAAGTAAAATATCTTGGTTAATTCTAGTAGATAAGAGATCCAAATCAATATTGGCATGATGGTGGACATATATGTTTTTCCCATTTTTTTGAGACCATTGCAATTTTTTGGTGGAGATGTAGTATTAAATATTTACTTATAGATGGAATATTTGGATGATATATGTACTAGACTGTTAGGTCCCTATATTACTAGTATAGTCCCTTATTGTTGTTAGTGTAACCCCCTTATTGTTATTATTGTACCCTTGTAATCGCCATATTGTTATTATTGTGCCCTTAAATTATTATTGTTAGGTCGGCTAGGATTACTTTGTGGCCCCATGGACTCCTATATACAGAAAGGACGTTTTGTAATTTGTATCATCCAAGAATTGTTCATTCATGTAATGTATTGGAGGTTTCCCCCTCGAAGTGGCTTATTTATAAGGAATTGATATCTCTTTTCTTCTATTTTTGGAGCTGGTTTCACAACATTTGGTATCATAGCTTTGGATTCTAGGGTTTTTGTTGCTCCAAACCAGTCATCGTGGAATTTTTGCTATAACTTTTTTTCTACGAAGATTCAAAAGCTGAAATTTTTTGAGTGTGAAGCCGAAAACCTGAGGAACGTCAGCTCAAAATTTCAGAGCTTGGTTCGCAATATTTTCGGAGATATGATCTGTGGAAGTTAGGGCTTTTTGGAGGCTCCTGAATTTAACCTAAACATGCCATCGTGGAATTTGTGCTATAACGTTTTTCTACAAAGTTTCAGAAGCTGTAATTTTTAGAGAGCCAAGCCAACATCCTAAGGAACATCGTCAAAAAATTTCAGAGTTTGGCTCATAATATTTTCAGAGATATGATATGTGGAATTAGGTCTTTTTCAGGCTCCCGAATTTCATCTCAAAGAGGTTATCGTGGGAAATTATTCATAACTCTCTCTCTGAGCATCGGATTGGAATGATGTAAAAAGTGGCTGCAAGTAAACAGACTGTAGTTTCTTTTCTATCAATTTCAGAGCCAAAAGAGGAAACAGTGACACGTGGCAAGTCGTACAAGTTCGCTCTACTGAACCAGTCCATAATTGGGTCCTTGTGGGAGATTGGACATAACTTTGTCTTGAAGAATCCAAATTAGGTCAGACCTGTGACATTTGAAAGAAGCTTCAGAGGGATACTACAAGGCTAAATTTTAGATATTGAGGATCTACAATTACAGAGACAATTCAATTTCAATATATAGCTCCTCAAAAGCAAGTAAAAGGTGTGTATATTTTTTTCCCGAATTGCATAAGTCTTGTTTGAAGAATCAAGTTGAATTAATTCCAAGGGCATATTGTAGAATATATATCAGTATTATATTCTAAAATTGCCCATAAAAAGAATTCAACACCCATTAATCCTTTAGAAGGCTCTACTATGACTCATGAAGACGAAGAATGGAAACATGACATATCAAATTTACAAGAGCAAGTGCAAAAAATTTCGCTCTCGCAAAGAGCAACAAAAAATGACATGGAATTTTGAAGAAAGGTGTGGAAACTAAGATGGACGGTTTGAAGAAAGGCGTGGTATCTAAGATGGATGGTTTGAAGAATGGCATGGAAGCTAAGATAGATGGCATGGATGTTGGCATGGAATCTAAGATGGATGACATGGAAGCTAAGATAGATGAAAAAATGGAAAAAATGAAGAATGATGTAAAAGCAGACATGGAAGGTTTGAAAAATTTGATACAACAAATGTTTCCTAATGGTGAAAATATAGTAGAGGAAACTCATGATGAGAACAAAATAAATGCTAATCATGATTTCATAAACTCTAATGTTGGCGGGAAGAACCACCATATTCCAAAAATGGATATGAGGAATTTTGATGGAAAGGATCATGTAACATGGATACTATAGATGGAGCAATATTTTGATCTCAATAATGTGCAAAACACACAAAGGGTACGCATTTCAACTTTTCATTTAGAACAAAATACATTTGTATGGTATCGATGGCTTTTCTCCCGTAAAAAAATTGTCATTTGGTCAATTTTTATGGAGCAAATGATAGCACATTATGAGGATACAAAGAGCAACACCACCTTTAGCCAATTGATAAATCTCAAACAAAAGGGTTTAGTGGGGGAGCACATTGAGGACTTCCAAAAATTGAATATAAGGGTAACTGATATTCCAGAGGAACACAGGATTGATCTCTTCATATGTACTTTAAAGGATAACATCCAACATGAAGTTCGCGTTTTGGAACCTGATTCATTGGAGAAGGCATTCAGGTTGGCAAGAAAAATTGAATGTAAAATTATGGTGACAAGGAAGCCTACCACTCACTTCTATAAAGATGGAAGTGTTGCTACTCCTAGATTTCCACAACCCACAAGGTTGACACCACAAAAATCGGAAGAAAAAAGAGCAAAAGGGCTTTGCTACAGTTGTGATAGCAAATACACTAAAGGTCATAAGTGTGCTGAGAAGAAATTATTTTACATAGATTGTGAAGAGGAAAAAGAAAATGAACAAGAAGAGGATATACACCAGGAACCAACCCTAGAAGAGGAAGAAATGAGTCTGAACATATCGTGTAATGCATTGGCAGGAATTACCACTCCTCAAACTCTCAAGATAGAAGGACATATCAAGAAGAAAAAGGTAATAGTGTTGATTGATTCAGGTAGCACCCATAATTTTATTCATTGTAAGGTAGCCAAGGAATTGAATTGTTTCCTATATCGAGCACCAGAATGTCAAGTGATGGTTGCAAATGGAGTAACTATAAATTGATCTAGAAAATGCCATAATATCAAGCTAACCATGGGGGAATATGTATTGAATGGTCCAATGCTTTCCATTCCTATGGGAGGTGCTGATGTTGTACTAGGAGTACAATGGTTACAATCTTTGGGGACGGTAGCTTTTAATTTTCAAGAAATTTTCTTGAATTTTTTTCAGAAGGAAAGGAAGTTTAATTACGGGGTATTTCAGGGAAGCCGGGAAAGATAATAAGCTCTAATGTCATGAAAAATCTTCTAAAGAAAGAACAACAAGGCATAATTGCACAATTATGCTCACTAGAAGTTCCAACATCAAAATCATCTATTTCTGCAGATCTCCAAAAAGTCTTGGACAATCATTCCAAGGTTTTTAAAACTCCCAAAGGACTCCCACCTATTCGTGATCATGGTCATGATATTCATTTTATTCCAGGAAGTGTTCCTCCAAACATCAGGCCTTAAAGATATCTTTATGTCCAAAAGATCGAAATTGAACGTATGATTGCAGAAATGTCAGAGGCGGGTGTAATTCAACCTAGTCAAAGTTCTTTCTTTGCTCCTGTAGTATTCGAACACAAGAAGGATGGATCATGGCGCATGTGTCCTGGTTATAGGGAGCTCAATAAGCTCACCATTAAAGATAAATTTCCCATTCCTGTGATTGATGAATTATTGGATGAATTACATGGAGCAATTTATTTTACCAAGTTGGATCTTCATTCAGGATATCATCAAATTAGAATGAAGACTGAAGATATTCTGAAAACAACGTTTCGAACTCATGAGGGTCATTATGAATTTTTGGTCATGCCTTTTGGCCTTACCAATGCACCTTCTACATTTCAAGGGTTGATGAATTCCATTTTCAAACCCTTCCTTAGAAAATTTGCGCTAGTATTTTTTGATGATATACTAATCTACAGCAAGTCTTGGAAGGATCATGTTCAACATGTTGACAGGGTGCTCAAACTATTGGAGGAGAAACAATTATATGCAAAAACATCCAAATGTTTCTTTGGAGTACAAGAGGTGGAATATCTGGGTCATATTGTATCTCACGAGGGTGTTAAGTTAGACCCTAACAAAATTAAAGCCATTAAGGAATGGAAAGTCCCCACAACCATAAAGCAGTTGCGAGGATTTCTCGGGTTAACAGGGTATTATCGCAAGTTTGTTAAGAATTATGGGAGAACAGCAGCACCTCTAACAACATTATTGAAGAAAGATGCATTTTCATGGACTCCTGAAGCAACTAAGGCCTTTGAACATCTTAAAGAGGCAATGTGCCTAGCACCGGTCTTAGCTACGCCAGACTTCACAAAATTTTTTATTGTGGAATGTGATGCCTCAGGAAATGGAATTGGTGCAGTTTTAATGCAGGAAGGAAGACCCATTGCTTTTGAAAGTCGTCCAATCAAAGGAAAGTATTTACAGAAACCTATTTATGAGAAGTAAATGTTAGCAATACTGCATGCACTAAAGAAATGGCGAACTTACCTAATGGGAAGACACTTCAAGGTAAAAACTGATCATGATAGTCTTAAACACTTTTTTGAACAAAGACTATCTTCAGAAGAGCAGCAAAAATGGGTCACAAAGATGTTGGGTTATGACTTTGAAATAATCTACAAAAAAGGAAAGCTTAATGTTGTTGCAGATGCACTCTCAAGAAAGAATGAAAAGGTGGAAGCATTTCTTTGTGCCATTTCTATTATCCAACCAGATTGGATAACCGAAGCAAGAGATGAATGGAAGAAGGACGAAGAAGTGTGGACACTAATTCAAAAGTTGCAGCAAGATCCTAGTACATCTGATACATTTAGTTGGAAAAATGATTCCTTATGGTACAAAGATCGCTTATATCTTTGTAAGAATTCCCAACTAAACAAAATATTCTTCTGGAATTTCACACTTCTCCTTTAGGAGGACACTCAGGATTTTTAAAAACTTACCACAGGGTGAAGAAAGAATTTTTTTGGGATGGCCTTAAATCTGATATTCAAAAGTTTGTGGCGGAATGTTTGGTTTGCCAGCAAAATAAAGTTGAGACAATTAAGACCCCGAGACTTCTACAACCCTTATCCATTCCAAGTCAACGTTGGGAGGAGATTTCAATGGATTTTATCACAGGTTTACCTAAGTCCGAAGGAAAGAGTGTCATCATGGTGGTAGTTGATAGACTTACCAAGTATGCACACTTTTGTGCATTATCTCATCCATTTAAAGCAAGTACAGTTGCTACTACATTTATGGAGACAATTCAAAAGCTACATGGAAGCCCAAGGGTTATTGTGAGTGACAGAGATCCCATTTTTACTGGAAATTTTTGGACGGAGTTATTTTCTTGTTTGGGTACTCAATTAGCTCATAGCTCATCTTATCATCCTCAATCTGATGGTCAAACTGAGATAGTAAATAAATGTTTGAAAGGATATCTTTGTTGTTTTGTATCTGATAAACAAACACAATGGGTCAAGTGGTTACCTCTTGCTGAATGGTGGTATAACACTTCCTTCCATACTGCAGCAAAAATGACCCCAATTATGGCACTTTATGGATATCATCCACCATCCATCACATCATCTTTAAGAGAAAATTCGAAGGTTCAAGCAGTGGAAGATCACATCGAGCATCAACAAGAAGTTCTCCAACTCTTAAAGGACAACCTGAATTTGGCACAAAATCGAATGAAACAATAGGCAGATCAACATCGTTGCGAGAGAAGTTTTGATGTAGGAGACTGGGTATTTTTACGGCTACAACCGTAAAAACAAATGTCCTTCAATCAAGCTAAGAAGGATAATAAATTATCGCCAAAGTACTATGGTCCTTACAAGGTGTTGCAAAATATTGGTACTATGGCATACAAATTAGAGCTTCCTTCTTCTTCACGAGTGCATCCAATTTTCCATGTTTCATGCTAAAGAAGGTTATAGGTGAAAATATTCTAGTTCAAACAATATTGCCAGAACTTGATGAGGAAGGAAAAATCATATTGGAACCTGAAGCAGTCACGGAAACCAGAACTCGACAGCTATGAAATCGATCAATTTCAGAGTATCTCATCAAGTGGAAGAACTCACCCACTGAAGATTCTACATGGGAGGATGTGAATTTTATACAGAAGCACTCAGAGCTACTCAAGCGTTGAGGACAACACTTTTTTGAAGGAGAGGGGCATGTTAGGTCCCTATATTACTAGTATAGTCCCTTATTGTTGTTAGTGTAACCCCCTTATTGTTATTATTGTACCCTGTAACCCCCATATTGTTATTATTGTGCCCTTAAATTATTATTGTTAGGTCGGCTAGGATTACATCAGGACACGCCCACTAGGATTACATTGTGGCCCCATGGAATCCTATATATAGAAAGGAGGTTTTGTAATTTGTATCATCCAAGAATTTTTCATTCATGTAATGTATTGGAGGTTGCCCCATCGAAGTGGCTTAAATTTCTAAGGCGTTGATATCTATTTTATTCTATTTTTGGAGTGTTGCTATCTCTTTTCTTCTATTTCGAAGGAAAACTTTTCATAGTGTCATATTCATGCCAAGTTTACACTCAAACGAACTATAATCTCATAGGGAACTTGATGGTGTGATCTGCTTCCTCATTTGAGCAACATATCTTCAGTTAACTTGCAGGGAGGAATCATTGTGGAATCATGAGGAATCTAAAAGACTCCTTAGTAGTCAATTTTTCATAGTTTCATAATCAGGCTGAGTTTATACTCATTTTACTCAGTTTTTTGCAAAGAACCTAGTGGCGAATTCAGATTTTTCATCTGAGCAACATAATTGCAGTCAACTAGCGAGAAATAATCTTTTGGACTCCCGAGGGTCCAAATTTTTACTGATCCGAAAGGGGGTCAAGTTTATAGTCATTTGATATGATTTCATGCCAGGAATTCAACAATGTAGTCCATTTCTTCAACATAGGTGTGCATTTTCAGGCCATCCCTGTAAATGGAGGTATAAGGTGCCTTTTGCACATGCATGTAATTTTATTCTCTTAATGTTATTGAAAGCTTCCTCCCCACTTTGAACAGAGCCCAAAGACATAGCCCACACTAGGTGAAATGTGTTATAAAATTGTGTATGTTCTTTGATTTGATGGATTTTTTAATGTTTCCTCTTATTTAAAGTATGCACATGTTGTTTTTCATACTCTTTCACATGAAATTCTACTAACATCACAAAAGTAAAAGATCTTGGTTAATTCTAGTAGTTAAGAGATCTAGATCAATATTGGCATGATGGTGGACATATATGTTTTTCCCATTTTTTAAAGACCATTGCAACTTTTTGGTGGAGATGTAGTATTAAATATTTAATTATAGATGGAATATTTGGATGATATATGTACTAGAATTCCTCTTTTAATATAATTCCAATGTTTTTTTCCTCTAAAATAAAAGTGGTGCTAAATCCACACCATAAAACCAAGCCAATTTTACGAGTCTAATTTTACTTATCATCGTAGTTTTTGAGAATTGTGGATTGTAATGACTAAAATTTGATTGAACTTGACAAATCAAAAGGATTTTGACACCAAATAACAAAATTTTCAAATATTTTTGCAATCTACATAATTGTATGTGAGATTTAGTTTCACTAGACAACTATAGGAGTTTCAACGCTCTAATATTATATAAATTTGACCTTGAAATTTACACTTGTAAATGTAAATCTATGCAAAAAAACAAAATCAGGGTCTTCAGGGTATAATTTAACTTAATACCAGAATTTGTGATAATTTTAGCTATTAATTACTGAAATTTGATTTAAATTAAGAAATTCGAGGGATATTGACTCTCTAATACTAAATTTTGAGTTAAATTAAGAGTTTCGAGGGATCTTGGCTCCCCATTGTTGAAATTTGGTTTAAATTCACAATTACAGAGGATCTTAACTCTGTAGGTTTTATCCCTGTACATAAATACTTGAAAAAAAATTCTTAATATATATATATATATATATATATATATATATATATATATATATATATATATATATATATATATATATATATATATATATATATATATATATATATATATATATATATATATATATATATATATATATAATGGCGAGAACATAAAACAAATATACACAAATATTTTCCCCTGGATCCAAAATCCAAGAATACCAGATTGGTTTTTCATTATATTCCTTTCAATGTTACAATACATATATATACATGCTGAAGAATTCATAAACCCCAATCCACTAACCCTGGATTAGAAAATTATTGTATTTCCATTGAATGAATCTACAAATACCATGGGGAAAAATCACCATGCCCAAAAACCATGTGCGAAAAACATGTGCAAAATCATGGGCAGGTCCAACCACCATCTTTGGGTCCATCTCCCATCCTTGGGTCCGCCCAACTATTATTACGTCCACATAAAATAAAATGACACATGAAAATAATATAATGCACACCGAACAGACTCCCTATTGTTGAAAAATGATTCAAAGAAACAATTCTGAAAGATTTTGGCACTATATTTTTGTAATTTTAACAAATACGGAAGATTTTGGAACTCTATTATTGCAATTTTAAGTTAGCATAGGGGAGATCTAAGCCAATCAACATTGAAATGTAATTCGTGGATATCTAAGAGAATAAAAAAATACCATGAGATTTCGTCTATACTTTGATATTAACACTTCAAATGGATCAAGGAATTGATCCTCAACAATGGAGAAAATGAAAAATTTTCTTCATATTGAACATACACAGAATATGTTACGAATAACACGAATATGGTAAGTAAGTATTATAACATGTATGCTTTGGTGGCCATCTCGAGAATTCCAAGGCTTAAGAAAATTCATCTAGTTGGATGGTTTTAGCTTTAAGGATTAAGGATTTTATCTTTTCACAAAACCACTAGAAGGGATCATAGCCTCTTATAGGTAATGTCTATAATAATTTTGTTAACCCAGATCAGATGGTTGCGTATTCTTCCAATTTATTGGATAATGATCACACTTGTAAGTATATTTATGTTACGATTAATGCTTATATTATTAAATTGGTTTGGTTTTGTTGGAGGTTGTTGAGAAATTCTAGCAACCTCACTCTCCAAGTTTGAGATTAGTTCGATCTCACTCCAACTATATAAATTTATTATATTTGAGATTGAGTATAGAATAATTGTGTGTGCATGAAAACAAATTTTCAAGTTGGTATCAACTCTGGTTTTACTCCTTATAGTAGGGCCCAGGAAAATGTGAGAGGAGTGAAAGATTGTGAATTACCTAGAGCTCGATAAGCTCAAAGATAGTCAAGAAAGGTGTTGAAGTTCATGTAAAGGAAAACTACCAAAATTTGATCTGGCATTGGGAAACATGATTCAGCTAAGAAATGGATTCAATGTCAGGAATACATCATAGCCTGTCGAAAATTGATGCTCTAGGGATATTCCATAGGTGGAGAGGTGATTTTGTTGGTTTACAATAGTAGTGGTGGATGATATCGATGATCCTGTTGCAATAATAGTCTAACACAAAAAACGAAAAAGGATATGACAAAAACAAAGATAAGTATTTTTGGATGAGGGATCTCATTATCAGTTAAATGACATTGGCAAGAATCTCAACTTAGAATAAATAAATTACGAAACGTTAGTGGTCAAAGTGAGTTGAGAAAGAGATCACCCTAAAGGAGATCCAATAACAATTGGTTTTTTAAGGAACCTAGATTGTAGATTAGTTCGGCCCATCCGATTGGATATATGTGGCCATGAAGACCACAATATTTTTTTTTTTGGTTACTGAAAATAATTTGGCTTTGATGAAAATGCCTAGAAATTGTTGTTGAGGTTGAATCATTGCGCAAAGAGGGAGAGTTGCATGTAGTGGAGGAAATTCTAGATTAATAAGCTAACAAGGGAGAATTCCCCATTAGTACTAGGTAATCATTTTGAGTATCTCTCCCAGATTCTCAAGTACATATTATATACTTAGAAAATTCATATAAATAAATATGGGAGTAATTGACTAAGATATTTGGAGGAAAATATGTAAATGCAAGATTTTCCTTGAAATTGCAACTGTTTAAACTTAAAATATGTGATGAGCATCCTTGTCTACTCACGTAAATGATCTAAAGTCACTCATAAGTGTTAGGTCCCCATATTACTAGTGTAATCCCTTATTTTTATTAGTGTATCCCCCTTATTGTTATTGTTGTACCCCTGTAACCCCCATATTATTATTATTTTTCCCTTACATTATTATTTTTAGGTCAGCTAGGATTATATTGTGACCCCATGGACTCCTATATCTAGAAGGAGGTTTAGTCATTTGTATCATCCAAGAATTTTTCATTTATGTAATGTATTGGAGGTTTCCCCCTTGAAGTGGTTGATTTATAAGGTGTTGATCTCTCTTTTCTTCTATTTTTGGAGCTGGTTTCATAACATTTGGTATCATAGCTTTGGATTCTAGGGTTTTGCTACTCCAAATAGGTCATCGTGGAATTTTCACTATAAATTTTTTTCTGTGAAGGTTCAGAAGCTGAAATCTTTACAGAGCGAAGACAAAATCCTGAGGAACTTCGTGTACATATTTTAGATCTTGGTTCGTAATATTTTTTGAGATATGATCTGTGGAAGTTAGGGTTTTTTTCAAGCTCTCGAATTTCACCTAAACAGGTCATCATGGAATTTTGTCTATAATTTTTTTTCTACGAAGGTTCAAAAGCTAAAATTTTTATAGAGTGAATTTGAAATCCCGAGGAACTTCCTGCATGAATTTTAGATCTTGTTTCATAATAATTTCAGAGATATGATCTGTGGAAGTGAGGGTTTTTTCAGGCTCCCTAATTTCATCTCAAAGAGGTGACCTTGGGAAAATCATCATAACTCTATCTCTGAGCATCAGATTAGAATTATGTAAAAAGTGGCTAAAATCACACGGATTTTAGTTTCCTGTACATAAATTTCAGAGCCTAAGGAGGAAACAGGGAGACGTGGCTCGCTGTACAAGTGCACTCTACTGAATCCCTCCATAATTAGGTCATTGTGGGAGATTTGACATAACTTTGTCTTGAAGTATCCAAATCAGGTTAGACCTGTGGCATACGAAAGAAGATTCAAAGGGATACTATAGGACCAAATTTCAAATATTGAAGATATAAAATTAGAGAGATAATTCAGTTTAAATACCGAGCTCCTCAAAATCAAGGAAAATGTGTGTATTTTTTTTCAAATTGCATAATTCTTGTTTGAAAAATCAGTTTTATGTGATTCCAAGGGCATATTGAGCACAGATATCAGTACTGGGTTCTAAAATTCTCCATATAAAGAATTCAACACCCATTAAGCCCTCAAAATACTCTACTATTACTCATGAAGATGAAGAATTGCAACATGATCTATCAAAATTACAAGAGCAAGTGCACCAACTTTCTGTCTCGCAAAGAGCAACAAAAAATGAAATGGAAGTTTTGAAGAAAGGCATGGAAGAGAAGATGGATGGTTTGAAGAATAATATGGATGGTTTGATGAAAGGCATTGAAGCTAAGATGGATGGCATGGAAGCTAAGATGGATGACATGGAAGAAAAAATGAAAGACAACATGGAAAATATGAAGAATGATCTAAAAGCAAACATGGGAGGTTTGACAAAGTTGATACAAGAAATGTTTCCTAATGAAGAAAATATAGTAGAGGAAACTCATGATGAGAAAAAAATAAATGTTCATCGTGATTTCATAAATTCTAATGTTGGATGGAAGAACCACCATATTCGAAACATGGATATGAGGAAGTTTGATGGCAAGGACCCTGTAACATAGATATTATAGATGGAGCAGTATTTTGATCTCAATAATGTGAAAAACACACTAAAGGTACACATTTCAACTTTACATTTATAACAAAATACATTTGTATGGTATCAGTGGCTTTGCTCCCGTAAAAAAATTGTCACTTGGTCAATTTTTACGGAGGAAATGATAGCACATTATGAGGATACAAAGAGAAATACCTTCTTTAGCCAATTGATAAATTTCAAACAAAAGGGTTTAGTGGTGGAGCACGTTGAGGACTTCCAAAAATTTAATATAAGGATAATTGATATTCCAGAGGAACACAACATTGATGTCTTCATAGAGACTTTAAAGGATAACATCCAACATGAAGTTCATGTTTGGGAACCTGATTCATTGGAAAAGGCATTCAGGTTGGCAAGAAAAATTGAATGTAAAATAATGGCGACAAGGAAGCCTACCACTCACATCTATAAAGATGGAAGATTTTCTACTCCTAGGCTTCCACAACCTACAAGGTTGACACCACAACAATTGGAAGAAAAAAGAGCAAAAGGGCTTTGCTACATTTGTGATAGAAAATACACTAAAGGTCATAAGTGTGCAGAGAAGAAATTATTTTACATAGATTGTGAAGAGGAGGAAGAAAATGAACAAGAAAATTCAAAAGAATAGGATATACACCAGGAACCAACCCTAGAAGAAGAAGAAATGAGTCTGGCCATATTGTGTGCCTTTGAACATCTTAAAGAGGCAATGTGCCTAGAACCCGTCTTAGCTACGCCGGACTTCACAAAAACCTTTATTATGGAATGTGATGCCTCAGGAAATTTAATTGGTGTTGTTTTAATGAAAAAAGGAAGACCCATTTCTTTTGAAAGTAATTCAATCAAAGGAAAGTATTTACAGAAAGCTATTTATGAGAAGAAAATGTTGGCAATACTATATGCACTAAAGAAATGGCGACCTTACCTAATGTGAAGGCACTTCAAGGTAAAAAATGATCATGATAGTCTTAAACACTTTTGGGAACAAAGAATATCTACAGAAGAGAAAAAAAAATGGGTCACAAAGATGTTGGGTTATGACTTTGAAATCATCTACAAAAAAGGGAAGCTAAATGTTGTTGCAGATGCACTCTCAAGAAAGGATGAAGAGGTGGAATAATTTATTTGTGCAATTTCTATTATCCAACCAGATTGGATAATTGAAGCAAGGGATGAATGGAAGAAGGACGAAGAAGTGGGGACACTTATTCAAAAGTTGCAGCAAGATCCTGGTACATTTGATACATTTAGTTGGAAAAATGATTCCTTATGGTACAAAGATCACTTTTATCTTTGTAAGAATTCCCTAAAACAAAATATTATTTTGGAATTGCACACTTTTCCTTTAGGAGGACACTCAATATTTTTAAAAACTTACCATAGGGTGAAGAAATAATTTTTTTGGGATGGCCTTAAATCTGATATTCAAAATTTTGTGGCAGAATGTTTGGTTTTCCAACAAAATAAAGTTGATACAATTAAGACATCAAGTATTCTACAACCTTTATCCATTCCAAGTCAACGTTGGGAAGAGATTTCAATGGATTTTATCACAGGTTTACCTAAGTCTGAAGGAAAGAGTGTCATCATGGTGGTAGTTGATAGAATTACCAAGTATACACACTTTTGTGCATTATCTCATCCATTTAAAGAAATTACAGTTTCTATTGAATTTATGGAAACAATTCAAAAGCTAGATGGAAACCCAAATATTATGGTTAGTGACAGAGACCCCAATTTTACTAGAAATTTTTGGACGAAATTATTTTCTTTTTTGGGTACTCAACTAGCTCATAGCTCATCTTATCATCCTCAATACGATGGTCAAACTGATATAGTGAACAAATGTTTGGAAGGTTATATTCATTGTTTTGTATATGATAAACAAACACAATGGGTCAAGTGGTTCCCTCTAGCTGAATGGTGGTATAACACCTCCTTCCATACTGCAGCAAAAATGACCCCATTTATGGCACTTTATGGATATCATCTGCCGTCCATCACATCATCTTTAAGAGAAAATTCTAAGGTGCAAGCAGTGGAATATCACATTGAGCATAAACAACAAGTTCTCCAACTCTTAAAGGATAACCTAAATTTGGCACAAAATCGAATGAAACAACAGGCAGATCAACATCGCAGTGAGATACGTTTTAATGTAGGAGACTGGATATTTTTATGGCTACAACTATACAAACAAATGTCCCTCAAGAAAGATAATAAGGATAATGAAATATCGCCAAAATACTATGGTCCTTACAAGGTGTTGCAAAAGATTGGTACTATGGAATACAAATTGGAGCTTCCTGCTTCTACGCGAGTGCATCAAGTTTTCCATGTTTCATGCTTAAACAAGGTTATAAGTGATAAACTTCCAGTTCAAATAATATTTCTAGAACTTGATGAGGAAGGAAAAATCATATTGGAACTTGAAACAATCACGGAAACAAGAACTCGAAAGCTACGAAATTGATCAATTTTAGAGTATCTCATCAAATGGAAGAACTTACCCACTGAAGATTCTACATGGGAGGATGAGAATTTTATACAGAAGCATCTAGAGCTACTCAAGCATTGAGGACAATTTTTTTTTGAAGGAGAGGGGCATGTTAGGTCCCCATATTACTAGTGTAGTCCCTTATTGTTAGCAGTGTAGCCCCCTTATTGTTATTGTTGTACCCCTGTAACCCCCATATTGTTATTATTGTTCCCTTACATTATTATTGTTAGGTTGGCTAGGTTTATATTGTGACCCCATGTATTCCTATATATGTAAGGATGTTTTTTCATTTGTATCATCGAATAATTGTTCATTTCTATAATGTATTGGAGGTTCCCTCTAAAAGTGGCTTCTTTCTAAGGCATTGATCTCTCTTTTCTTCTATTTTTGGAGTTGGTTTCATAACAATAAGGATGTTGGAGGACATTGGAACTAAAATCGAAGATGAAGACGCAAAGGAAATTTTGTTAAATAATTTATCTTCAAATTATGGCAATGCTATTTTTTTCTTAAGTCAATTTTCCTCTCGAACGCTAGATAAAGTGATAGAAGCACTCTTAGAAGAATAAAAGAGGATGAAAGCGGGAAATGTAGAAGACAATTTACAAGAAGAAATGAAAATATTTTCTAGGGGCTAGATGCATAAAAATAGGAGCTTAGTTGAATGTTTATGCTGCCAAAATCATGGAAACACAACATTGAATTATTAAATTCCTGCTAAATATATTTTAAATGGAAAATTAAAGGAATCAACCAACATAGTTACTTTTGAAGACTCATAATATGTCATCCTTGAAGACTCATCAAATTTGATAGTGATGATGGGTTAAATAAAAAGGCTCTCTTAATTCTATAGAATATAGCTATTAGTTGTGTATGTTATATTTTTTTTTTGGGTCGTGAAATGAAATACAAAGAACCAATCAATGAGCAAAGTAACATAATTTAAATTGGTAGTTCTTGGAGCTTAGAAACTTGAGGAAAAATCACTAGTTTGATTATGCACTCTTCTATGGTTTGTGGTTCTTGGTGCTTGGAAACCCAAGAAAAACACCTATTGGTTACAGTTTGTGATGCTTGTGTGTTAGTAAGTTTGTGTAAAACATGTCACTTTGTAAGATTCATTGCTGGATACATTTAATATGTAGAATACTTTTCTAGATAACTGGTGAATGATGTGCACTATGTATTCATCAGATGGGAGTTTTCTAATAGAGTGATTTAGTATTGATATTGCTTATATAGCATAACCACTGATGAGAGTAAGTCAGGAATCGTCAATCCTACAAACAAGTCAATGATGGTTAGAAGCATTTGTATCTTAAATGGATCAAGTGCTAGCTTGAAGTTGGTGGTGAAGAAAGAGTAGAGTCTATGAGATCCCAAAGTGGATATAAGTGTTGATGAAGACTAGACCAAACAAGATTAAAGTGAAATATGTTTGTGTCTTAGTGCTATTATTTGTAATAAAATAATTAAGGAATGGTGTTAGGATTACTACTTACATTATTAAATTTGTTTGGTTTTTTGGGCATGTATGAGGATTATTTGACATGTTGCAATTCTCAAATTTGAATTTCATTATGATTGTTTTGTTTGCTGATGTCATTGGAAAAATGATATTTTGATATGGCTTTATTGGCATTAACTAAGAATTTACAAGGAGAGTCATAAAGAGATGAAAATAATGACTCTAATTGAATTGAAATTTGATCCCATATGGAGAAACTACGACACCATACTCGAAACCTTCTCTTCTTTGTGTTATATATTAAAAAAGGAGGTGATTTGTAATTTAATATATAGATCTTGTAGGATTTCAGACATTTAATATGTAGTTATAGTAATGTTGTATGATAACAAATTTGAGGTTCATGCTAGCTTGCCACCTTTTCCTGGTGAAACTGTTGGAGTTGAATAATACATAGAGAAAATCCAAGGTAGGGTATTCAACGCGAATTTGAGCTATTGGAAAGAAAATTTACATGGGAGGAAAATAAAGGTACAGGGGAGTAGAGAGGGTGTCGTTGGGGGCTCTCCTTCGGGAATATTCTAGTAGATGGGAATATTCTGGTAGAGGGTGGGGTGAGAGGGGCCATTTTTATTTTGATTTCATTTTTTGAAAATATTTCAGAATATGATGTATAACATCGAGGTCATTTGTCTGATCTTGCTACTGTCCATTAAATTCCAAATATTTCCAAAATCTACAATAGGTTATCTATAAAATTTTAGAATATTCTCAAAATCTACAATCAAATAAAAATCCAGCCTATAAAAATGGAATCCTCTAACATTTGAATTTTGCAGGATTACCATACAATCATCACCATATGGCACTAATGCAAGAATACCCTTCCAAAGATAAAATGGAGATGAAATAGAGCCAAAATACAAATGGAGATAGGTCACAGTTGAAATAGTTTCTAGGATGTCAAATTTCTATAGGTGTTGAAAAAATGATGAAAAGAATCATTTTTTTTTTGACAAAGTCGATTGTTAATTATATTAAAAAAACGTTGGGGAGCGAGAACTCCATTACATCTGGGTTACATAGAGAGATACCAAGGAGGGGTGTTGAGACAAAAACCCAACCTCCTGGATAATGTCTATTGCTACTACACTTTAAACCTTATTTTTTGTAGATTTTGACAAGCTGAAAAAACATAACATTAAATTTAAAAGACATAAGACATAAAATTATGGCAGTTCATGAAAATGCTATGGTGCTGAGGAGTTTTTTTTTTTTTTTTGCTGCTCGTAGGAGTTGTCCGGAGTACCGAGGTTGTTGTCCATATTATTTTTATTTTCATTGTTGGAGCTAGAGCTTGGGGCTGCTTTTTTTTCAATCATATAGTGAAGGATTTCCAGAGCTTCTTCTATGTGTGTGTAGCGGTTGTTGACTCCTCTAAGTTGTTATGAGAAGGATTGATCCTAGTAGCGGAAGAAGTTGACATCGGCAGTGCACTTCTCCTGAGTGATCTTGATTTGCGCCTTGATCAACTCCATTTCTTCTTGCATATTAGAGCAGTGGAGGCAGTCTTCACTTCTCATGTTACCTAGATGGAAGGAGGAGAAAAATGTAGCAGAGGGAGCGAGGGGAGGGGAGGGACATGGGAAATGCAGAGGAGAGTTTAGATGAGAAGGGGTCTGCAGAAGCAGGGAGGGACAAGCTCTGCAATGCAGATAAAGAGCTGATCTGGTAGAGGACACATGAGCTCCGAGAAGGAAGGGAAGAGAGTGCCAAGTGGCAGCTCGAAAGGTGGAGCTAGATGATGCACCGAGGGGAGAGTGGAGAATGTGAGTAGTAGGTGAGAGGGTACGTAAATATATAGAGGAGGGAGAGGCAGGAAGCGCACTGAGGGAGGGGATAATATAGGGACAGAAGGGAGATAGGATCACGGGATAGGAGAGGGAGGAGGTATGGGCATGGAAAAGGTGCAGGGATAAATTGAGGAGGCAAAAATATAGAGGAAGACCATCATGTCAAGGAGATGCATGGGGAGGATCAAGGGATAGGGGTGAGGAGTGTGGTTCCTTAGGAGAGTAGTTGACTAGTGGGTTTGGAGTAAGCTGAGTTGGCCAAAGAGTCCTCTTTTTTGTTATTTTATCTAAGGATGTGATCGAATGAAATAACCCCGATGTCTTGAGCCAAGTTGCGATTGATTATGAGTCTATTGAGGTCGATATTGGGGGACATTAAGGAATTCAACATCAGTCGGATAAAAATGGAGGAATCTCTAAAGACCATAATTTTTATTTTATTTTGAGTTTCTTAATTAATTGAAGCCCTTGCATCAGGTCATATGCTTCTGCCTTTTTTTTTGTCATCTGCCCCAATCCCCATTCAAAGGAGGCAATGTGATTTCCATGTTGGTCCATGATGAGACCACCTAGTCGAGCTACACTAGGATTTGATTTTGAGGTGCCATTAAAGAAGAACTTGGGTCGACATGATCCATCAAGCCATTCTAAAAATTCCTTCTCTTTTAATCTAACCTTCCACTGCTCGTTATGGATGGGGTACCTACAGTGGGTTTGTGATATCTCGGAAGGTGATCAAGAACGCATCTGAATATCTGTCTTTCCTCAACTTGAATGTCATTTATGTTGAAGTAGCTATTTTTCTTGGCCAGAATGGTCTCAAAAATTAGGCTCCATGTCTTTCTCTGCAGCTTTCTCACACATAGCTTTTGATCACGGAAGATGAATTCGTTCCTCATGAGACATATTTTCCAAAGGAGGACATAAGGAAAATTTTCTCAGATTCTTTTGACGATGTTATTTCCATTTTTCACACAGGGGTATTTCTTTTTCCACTGTGATATAGAATCTAAAATTGTGGCATTTGTTTCAGTATCCATCAAAATAGGGGAAGAGAGATGGCTCTGACAGTTTTGGGCGAAAGAACAAGAAACAAAAAGGTGTTGAATAGATTCCTCATCGACATTGCATAGAGGGAATCTACAGGCTCCTTGTATGCCTTTATTTTTCAGATTACCAGTGGTCAAGATCTTCCCCTTTGCTAAGATCCAAATGAAGATTTTTATCTTGGGAAGAGCCTAAGATTTTCATACTTGCTTCCAGGAAGCCCACAGAGAGGAGGGGTAGGTTTCACCAAGGAGGGTCTCATATCCTGCTTTGATGGAATAGGGGGATCCAGTGAGATCCCATCTAAAGCTGTCTTCTTTGCCCCTTGCTAAAGGGGTAGCACCATTAAGCATGCTTGCAAGTGTTGTTTTGTCATTACGAAGATAAGGAGAGAGTTTTGGGAACAACCAGCCATCCTAGAGGTTATTATTTTCTTCCCAACATGAGATTTGATTTAGTGAGTTAATGCCAAGTCCCCTGAGCTGGAGTTGAATGTGAAGAAGTCTCAGATTAATTGCAAGAGGTGGCTTACCCATGATCTTTTCTTTCCATATATCAATGTTATGATACCCGTTAGGAAATTTGGAGATGTGATCGCGGAGAAAGGGAATATATTTCTTACAAAGAGACCAAATGTGAGATCATGGCTTGTTGGGAATAGGTTGATCCAGGGCACACTTTCTTGAGGCTGAGAGGTATTTCCATTCCAAAACTTGCTTCCACCATGATTGTTGTCCTGTAATGAGTCTCCAAACTATTTTGCCTCCAAAAGCTAGATTCAGAAGCTGAGGAATGAAAATGGCTAAACCTCCATTCTCATACTTATTAGTAACATTTCTCTATTTTACCAAGTTGAACTTCATTTTTTCTTTCTTGCCTCCTTGCCATAAAAAATCTCTAAGGATCATCTCCATTTCATTTTGAATGTTGATTGGGGCTTGTAAAAGGGAGAATTGATATAAAGGTAGGGCAGAGAGAACAAATTTTATTAGGATCAAGCGCCCTACCATATTGAGCCAAGAGGCTCCCTATTGAAGAATTTTCCTCTTCATCTTATCGAGGGTGATATTCCATACCTCATTCTTCAAAGGACCACAACTAAGAGGCATCTCGTGATAATTGAAATCAATCCAGTTCCATTTGTATGGGACCCCAAATATTTGGAAAATGTTGTGAATGGTATTCTATGTTGCATTCCATCCATTTATGTAACTTTTAAGATAATTTATTTGGCCTCCCGAATAATGCATAAATCTGTCCAACAAGGTTTTGAATCTTCTGGCTATAATACTAGTTTCTCCTCCCATCAGTAATGTATCATCAACGAATTGGGAATGGTTTATATTCTTAGTCCCATTGCATAATTTTATACCTATGATTAAGCCCGCTCTGGGATTGCAGGGCTCTGCTGAAGGATTCAGCCATGAGGACGAAAATGAAAGGGGATAGGGGGCATCCTTTCCTGAGGCCTCTAGAAGATTGGAAAAAAGGGTCTGTTCTCCCATTGACTAGGGGGAGATCCAGGGGTGAGAAATGCAAGCCTGGATAATAGAGATGCATTATTCATTGAAGCCCATTTTCCTTAGGACAGAGTAGAGAAAATATTTCCTTACCCTGTCAAAGGCATTGGCAAGGTCTAGCTTAAGAACAAAACCCTTTTCCATTATACTCATACTGGAGTGAATAACTTCTTGAACCAGTAGAATGAAGTCTGAGATTTGTCGATTGGCTATGAAAACTCCTTGCTTTTTGGAGATAAGACTGGGGAGAAAGGTTTTGATGCAGGTGGCAAGGATTTTAGTGATGATTTTGTAGGAATATTTGCATAGGTATATTGCTTGGAATCTAGAGAAGGTGGAAGGGCGAGCTTCTTTAGGGATCGGGGCAAGATAGGTCGAGTTTGTGAATCCACCTATCTTTTTTTCCGTTGGCTCCAATGGATCATTTTGATGAGGTATTTTTTGATTATCTTCCAGAAGGTCCAGTAGAAGCTGATGGAAAATCCATCAGGCCCTGGGGCTTTGTTTGGATGCAGGGTCCAGATATCTTTGATAATCTCGTCTTCACCAATTTCCTTGAATAACGTAGCATTTATTTCTTCGGTGATCATGGTTGGGGTGTGCTGCAAAAGGTATTCATATTCCTCAATCCCCATATTTTCTATTAAGAGGATTTTGTAATGTTGATGCGCTGCCAATTTTATCTCAGCTTTCTCTTTTATTATGTTACCCTCATCATATTTTATGGCTGAGATGGTGTTTTTAGAAGTTCTAACTTTTGATTGCTTGTGGAAAAATGAGGTATTCTTGTCCCCAGCCTCGAGCCAGAGGCTCCTAGATTTAATCCTCCATTTTTCTTCCTCCTTTCTATTCGAATTGTACATTTCCCAATGCAATTCCTTTTCATGGTATTTCTTTTCCTTGGTGATACCATGATCCTCTATGTTGCTTTGGATTTATTCTAGCCTTCTCTTCGCATCCTATTTGGCTAGTTTTGGTTCTCTGTGGTGATATTTAGCCCAGTATTTGAGAGCTGTGCAGATGAGTTTCAGTTTCATCTCCCATCTGACATTGGAGATCCAACTACTTGTGTTCGCCATGTGCCTTCAACTCTTGCATCCTAGGAATCACACCAAAGCGGATTGAAACGGAAAGGGAGGGGCCCGAGGTTAGATTTCTCTCTATGGAATAGAGTGACGGGGTAGTGGTCCGAGGTCGACCATGGCAGGATAGTGGAGGTGGCTACGTTTAAGAGGGAGATGAGAGATACTAACACAATAAAGAGATCCAATCTTTCCATGATGTTACCTGGACCAAGCATGTGATTGTTCCATGTGAATATGTGGTTCATGGGAGCGATGTCCATAAAATAATGGTCTCTCATAATGCACTCCAAATGGCCTCTTAAAGGATCGGCAGAAAAAAATCCCCCTATTTTCTCCTTTGGATGCATAAATAAATTCAGATCACCTCCAATGGTAAAATTTCTATCGCCTTCATCTTCCATGTCATATTGACAATATTTCTAACACACTTCTTTGTCACGATAGTGGTTTGGACCATATATGTTGTAGACTATTATCATGATGTCTCTTTGCACATTTTGCAGCTTTACCTTTATCCAGTGGTGGTTCTTTGAGATTGATTGTTGATGCCATTTATTTTTATTCCAGGTTATATCTATTCCTCCATATGCTCCTCTGTATCCTACCTTTGTGCCTGTATATTTTTTGTGTTTGTTTATGATTGCTTCCATATTCTTTTCTTCCTGTTTGGTTTCTTGAAGGAGAATAATGTATGGTTGTTATTGATTGATGAGATATTTTAGGGCATTGATGTTAGAGGGGTGCCCAAATCCCCTACAATTCCACACGAGAGCTTTCATTACTTAAGGGTTGAGGGCAAGGACCCAGACTTCCCTCTTATGGCTTGTTGACTAGGTTCTTTGTTGCTATTCCCTCCAATAAAAGTATTTATTGGTTGTTGCGTTTCCAGAGCTATATAATTTTGAGTTGCCTCTTCCTTGTGGTGTTTGATGTTTTTCCTTCCTGGTCAAGATTTTTTAGTTATTTCCAAGATAGGCCCCAGGTCCTTTGGTGCATTTCTGGTCATGAATCGAGCGAAGGAAGGCTCATATGAAGATGGGAGTTGGCCATATTTGGAAGGGGAAGATGGGGGGATGAAATGATAAGGGGAAGGGGAGGAGGAGTGGAGAGGGGGATCTTCTACCAGGGTGGACAATGGTGTGAAGGGGTTGGAGGAAATAAAAGAAGGTTCAGGTGAAGGTTGAGAGGGTATCAATGGAAGATCAGGAGGGGAAGGGTTACTAGGACCAGCTTACAAGGGAGAAGGATGGGATGTTGAAGGTGCAACAATTTTAGAGTTAGAGAAGGATTTTTTTTTGTTGATAAATTCCCACTAGGGTTCAAAATTGTTAGAGTTCGCAATCTCAATCATTTTCAGACATCGATTTGCAAAATGACCATATTCTTGGCATACCTTGCATTTGAAGGGCAATTATTCATAATCTAGCCATTGGGTATGCATCCAGCTTTACACCTTTAGCTTGATTGCCTCCGGGAGTCTTTTTCCAAGATCTACCTCAAGGCAGATCCTAGTGCATGCTTGCATGTTGTCCTTCAGTTCAATTCTCTCTATGAAATTTTCGACTGCATTCCCGATCGCTCTTACATAATCGTCCCCCCAACAATGCAGTGGCATATGGGGGAGCCGAACCCATACAGGGACTGCATTTAGGGACATCTAGCTTTGGGTCAAAATCCGACGTCCATTTTTTCAGATAAAGCCCCTTGGTATCCATAAAGTATGGCCCATTCATGAAGATCAGATCTTTATCTTCCTTTGTTTCAAAATGGAAGGTAAAGAAACCCCTTCCACAAAATCTAATGGAGATTTTCCCTTTCTTTTTGTCCAACTAGTTGCATTCAACCCATTTCTGTACAGTCTTGGGTGACTGCCATAGGCGCATGAATTTTCTTATAAGCCCTTTCTCTACAAGGGAGAGGGCGAACATTCAAGGAATCGTCGGGGGTAGAGAGACTTCCTGAATTCCGTCTAGCTTATTTAGAAATTTTGATATCGCAGGCCATTGTCGAGGGGGATCTAAGGAGGCGATGAGGGTCGAGAAGGCCGAGGCGTGATCGATAGGGGAAGCCTCCTCCGGGATGGACTTTGGATGGGCCATGAGGCTAGAGGTCGGAGCAACGAGGAGGAGCTAGGGAGGGTGGTTGTATGACGCTCCAGGCTAGGTCACTACAGTATGCAAAAAACAAAAATTCAAAAAAAATAATTTAATAATAGAAAAAATAATAATTTAACTAATTTAACATATATTTTAATTAATTAATTAATTAATTTTATAAAACACGATAAGTTTATATTTTGTATATATAAGAAAATATATTAATTCAATCTTTTTAACAATTAAATTTTTAAATAATTGAAAGTAAATTTTAAAATTTAATTTTAATTAAATTCAAAATTTAAAAATATGAAAAATTAATGAGAATTTTTTTATTATCGTATAAATTAAAATAATATTTTTATTTAATTAATAGTATTTTAATTATGTATATCTATTTTAGAATGAGGTTTCATAAATTTAATTTAATTTTCAATAATTATCTTAAGTAGAAGGTAGTAATTTAACTTCCACAAAATCTTTTAGAATATTTTTAGGAGTATTTACAAATTAAAGTTAGATATTTTTTTTTAATGAAGTTATCTGTGTCCTCCAGAGATGACTACATGTCCTCTAGAGATGACTACATGCTTAACTTTTGGTTTGAGAAACCATGACCTGGGGGCATCTAAGTCGTCAAAATTTTCCGAGGATCACACCTAACATGGGCCACACCAACCCTTAACATGAATGGATTTTTTCCTATAGAGTTTTGAAACAATGACCTTCACATCATGGAGTGACTTAAAATTGCACCCCATCACCATCATTTCTTTACCGCAGGGGCATAAAATGTTGATATTTATATCCAAAGTAGTGATTCCCTTTTTGTCCTTTTAATTAAATTTATTATTTAAAAAAAATGTTATATGAACAAGTGTCATATGAAATGAGCTTTGTTTTTTTGGGCATGTGGTATTGAAAAGCTATGACATTACAACAAAACCTATTTACATATTAAAACTCTGCATGGAAAAATGGGGTGAACCTCCTTAGTTAAGAATCTTGTTACATTATTCTTTTTATTAGCTGAGAGGCTCATTCTATAGCCCAATATGAGGGTTGTGTAAGTTTGTCCAACTCATTGTACATTATTTTTCTATTTAGAACACAATTTTTATTTTAAAGGGGAAAAAATGGATGGAAAAAATTACACATCCCATCATACTACATTATTTGCTCATTCCACATTATTTTTCTATTTAGAACATAATTTTTATTTTAATTGGCAATGAACTGATGGAAAAACTTACACATCCCATCATACTACAATATTTTTCTATTTAGAACATAATTTTTATTTTAAATGGGAACAAATGAATGGAAAAACTTACACATCCCATCATACTGGGTTGTAGAATGAACCCCTCGACTCAATAAAATAAAATAAAAATGAATGTTGTAAACTAATTAGAAGTAAAAAAATGTAAGAGTAAGATGTTTAAATCTTATAAATTTCAAAAATATTTCAACAAAAAATTTAACTTCATATATATCTACATATAAGAAAGTTATTAAAATAAAATATTTTAATATCAATTACGTATCATTTAAAAAAAAATTATGCATATATCATGAAAAAATTAAGTTTTTATGGTTAAAACTTTTATTTGATCCTATATATACTATATTTACCATTCACAAATATAATTTAAACAATGAAAAATAATACATTGTATTTTGCACTCTAAAGAAGTTTGCAGGTGAAGAATAAACAATGAAAAAATAACACATTGTATTTTGCACTCTAAAGGAGTTTGGACGTAAAGAAATTTGATTCTTCTTTCCTCATGTTAGATCTATACTTTAGATGGATCTATGTTGGTAATAATAATAATAATAATAATAATAATAATAATAATAATAAAGTTATAAATTACTTAATTTTTATGAGTTTGATACTTTGGATTGATGTCTATCAATTTTTATTAGCCATTTAATTTATATGAGTGCCCTAGTTTATTGTTATATGATTTTTCTAGAGATAGAATGTATAGAATTTAGTAGATATTTGTAGGATAGAAACTAAGAGGAAAACAAATAAAAATAGTTAAATTATGGTAGTCATATAAACTAAATTCCTCGTAAATGCTGACATCTATAAAAACACTTACCATGTGATATATTTCCTATTTCCAAGATTATAAAAGAAAAAAAAACCATAAAAATTAACTAAATTGTAACTTTATTTTAAATTAGTAATAATAATAATAAAGAACTGTTGTGAAAGGATTTTAGCTCAATTTGTTTGGCGAATGATTCATTTCCTTAGTTACTTAGGTTCAAGTCTAAGAAGACATTCATTTCCTTAGTTACTTAGGTTCAAGTCTAGAAGACATGTTGTAACTTGCTCGTTTGTGATATTTAATGTTAAAATTGAAATTAAATAAAAAGTTAATAAAATCAAGTTGAAAAAATATGATATATGAATTTTGAGTTTTATATTTAAAAAAATGAAAAGATTAAGAATTAAAAAGAAGATTATTCGATATTAAAATTGAAAATATAAAAATAATGATAATAAAATAATATATAATTTATAATTTTTATATTAAAAATAAATTAAAGAATTTGAAAAGGAAAAGAAAAGGATAAAGAAGTAATATATATCGTCATAATAATGATATTAAATTTAAAAAATATCATAATAATAAATTTAAAATATATCATAATAATAGTATTAAGTTTAAATGAAAAAGGTTTATAGTTAATATGAAAAATAATGGACTAATTATTTTCCTTACTATAATAATGTTTTGAAGTTACAATAATTAGAAGTTACAATTTTTATTTAATCAAAGCTAAATAAGATATTTATAATTGACTTACTGTAATAATGTTTTGTAGTTACAATTTTTATTTAATCAAGGTAAATAAGATATTTATAATTGACTTTAAAATGTAATGGTTGTTAAAAGTATATATATATATATATATATATATATATTATTTTTTTAATTAAATTCTTTAATGTTATTGTACGAAAGTGTATTTTACCATTCAGTACTAAATTACTCTATTAAGTAATAACTCTAATCTTAATCTCCTATGGTTTGATGAGGATTGTTACTTAATTTTTATTTTTATGGTTAAAACTTGTATTTGATCCTATATATACTATATTTACCTTTCACAAATATAATTTAAACAATGAAAAATAATACACTCTATTTTGCACTCTAAAGAAGTTTGGAGGTGAACAATAAACAATGAAAAAATAACAGATTGTATTTTGCACTCTAAAGGAGTTTGGACGTAAAGAAATTTGATTCCTCTTTCCTCATGTTAGATCTATACTTTTGATGGATCTATGTTGATAATAATAATAATAATAATAAAGTTATAACTTAATTTTTATGAGTTTGATACTTTGGATTGATGTCTATCAATGTTTATTAGCCATTTAATTTATATGAGTGCCCTAGTTTATTGTTATATGATTTTTCTAGAGATAGAATGTATAAAATTTAGTAGATATTTGTAGGATAGAAACTAAGAGGAAAACAAATAAAAATATTTAAATTATGGTAGTCATATAAATTAAATTCCTTGTAAATGCCGACATCTATAAAAAAACACTTACCATGTGATATATTTCCTATTTCCAAGATTATAAAAGAAAAAAAAAACCATAAAAATTAACTAAATTGTAACTTTATTTTAAATTACTAATAATAATAATAAAGAACTGTTGTGAAAGGATTTTAGCTCAATTTGTTTGGTGAATGATTCATTTCATAATAATGATATTAAATTTAAAATATATCATAATAATAGTATTAAGTTTAAATGAAAAAGGTTTATGGTTAATATGAAAAATAATGGAATAATTATTTTCCTTACTATAATAATGTTTTGAAGTTACAATAATTAGAAGTTACAATTTTTATTTAATCAAAGCTAAATAAGATATTTATAATTGACTTACTATAATAATGTTTTGTAGTTACGATTTTTATTTAATCAAGCTAAATAAGATATTTATAATTGACTTAAAAATGTAATGGTTGTTAAAAGTATTAATTTATTAATTTAATTATATATAATATTTTTTTATTTAGTGTATTTTTTTAATTAATTTTTTTTAATGTTATTGTATGAAAGTGTATTTTATTATTCAGTACTAAATTACTCTATTAAGTAATAACTCTAATCTTAATCTCTTATGGTTTGATGAGGATGTTATATGAACAAGTGTCATATGAAATGAGCTTTATTTTTTTGGGCATGTGGTATTGAAAAACTATGATATTGCAACAAAACCTATTTACATATTAAAACTCTCCATCCAAAAAATGGGGTGAACCTTCTTAGTTAAGAATCTTGTTACATTAGTCTTTTTATTAGCCGAGAGGCTCATTCTAAGCCCAATATGAGGGGATGTATAAGTTTGTCCAACTCATTGTACATTATTTTTCTATTTAGAACATAATTTTTATTTTAAAGGGGAACAAACGGATGGAAAAACTTACATATCCCATCATACTACATTATTTGCTCATTCTACATTATTTTTCTATTTAGAATATAATTTTTATTTTAATTGGCAACGAACTAATGGACAAACTTACACATCCCATCATACTACATTATTTTTCTATTTAGAACATAATTTTTATTTTAAAGGAGAACGAACGAATGGAAAAACTTACACATCCCATCATACTGGGTTGTAAAGTGAGCCCCTCGGCTCAATAAAATAAAATAAAAATGAATGTTGTAAAGTAATTAGAAGTAAAAAAATGTATGAGTAAGATGTTTAAATCTTATACTTTTAAAAAATATTTCAACAAAAAATTTAACTTCATATATATCTACATATAAATTTTTTTATTAAAATAAAATATTTTAATATCAATTACGTATGATTTAAAAAAAATTATGCATATATCATGAAAAAATTAAGTTTTTATGGTTAAAACTTTTATTTGATCCTATATATACTATATTTCCCATTCAAAAATATAATTTAAACAATGAAAAATAATACATTGTATTTTGCACTCTAAAGAAGTTTGCAGGTGAAGAATAAACAATGAAAAAATAACACATTGTATTTTGCACTCTAAAGGAGTTTGGATGTAAAGAAATTTGATTCCTCTCTCCTCATGTTAGATCTATACTTTAGATGGATCTATGTTGGTAATAATAATAATACTAAAGTTATAACTTACTTAATTTTTATGAGTTTGATACTTTGGATTGATAGCTATCAATGTTTATTAGCCATTTAATTTATATGAGTGCCCTAGTTTATTGCTATATGATTTTTCTCGAGATAGAATGTATAAAATTTAGTAGATATTTATAAGATAAAAACTAAGAGGAAAACAAATAAAAATAGTAAGTTATAGTACTCATATAAATTAAATTCCTCGTAAACGCTGACATCTATAAAAACACTTACTCGTTTGTGATATTTAATTTTAAAATTGAAATTAAATAAAAAGTTAATAAAATCAAGTTGAAAAAGTATGATATATGAATTTTATATTTAAAAAAATGAAAAGGTTAAGAATTAAAAAGAAAATTATTCGATATTAAGATTGAAAATATAAAAATAATAAAAATAAAATAATCTATAATTTATAATTTTTATATTAAAAATAAGTTAAAGAATTTGAAAAGGAAGAGAAAGGGATAAAAAATAATATATATCGTCATAATAATAATATTAAATTTAAAATATATCATAATAATAAATTTAAAATATATCATAATAATAGTATTAAATTTAAATGAAAAAGATTTATGGTTAATATGAAAAATAATGGACTAATTATTTTCCTTACTATAATAATGTTTTGAAGTTACAATAATTAGAAGTTACAATTTTTATTTAATCAAAGCTAAATAAGATATTTATAATTGACTTACTATAATAATGTTTTGTAGTTACAATTTTTATTTAATCAAGGTAAATAAGATATTTATAATTGACTTAAAAATGTAATGGTGGTTAAAAGTATCAATTTATTAATTTAATTATAGATAATATATATATATATATTTTATTTAGTGTATTTTTTTAATTAAATTCTTTAATGTTATTGTACGAAAGTGTATTTTATCATTTAGCACTAAATTATTCTATTAAGTAATAACTCTAATCTTAATCTTTTATGGTTTGATGGGGATTGTTACTTAGCTTGTAAATTTCAAAGGAATTTTGAAGACATAATTGAGAATCAAATTGGTATTGAGATAATAAGCTTTGTAGTTCCCAACACCTGATCATATGTAACATGATAATAGGTGGCCTACATATAGTGATATGAATTGTATTCATGGGTTTAGTAGCATTGTTGTGGCCTATGCGATCTTTGATACCTAGATTCTCAAGCGTATTATTAATTTTAGCCTCCTACATGACCACGAGCTTGATTTTGACCACAAAACCCTATCCTTAATACTAAAATTTGGTATACACACCAGCTACAGACAAAAGAATGGTGAGAGCCAAAGGCACATAAGTTTTGACAAAAGTAACAAGGACCTCTTCTTAAAGGAGTTGAAAAGGGATTTAGGTCTCTTAACGTATAATGATAACATTGATCACATCTACTACAATTTTACTACATTAACAAATTATCTATTGAGATATCTTATAAAAGGAACGATAGAGCTTCCAACCCTTGGTATGAAAAATATTGTAAGTTTGCCAGGAAAGCGATTATGGATGCTCCAAATGAAACTATAAAGCTTGAAAATTTTATTTTGTACAAATATCTCATCAAAAGGAAGAAAATGTACTACATAAATAAGAGGCAAGAGCATCTTCTTCACCTCTCTATTTGGAGGAATATTCTTGGTCGTAAAACGAAAGAAGATAACTCAACCCCTTTAAATAAATGGGATACCTATCTTAAGAATCTTTATGATTCCCCCGACATCATGGGACACATTGTAAGCACTCCTATAGAGGGAGATATATTTTCTTTGGAAGACGTTTAGTTCGTGATTAAGAAGCTTGTTAATGGGAAAGCTAGGGATATTCAAGGTTATCAAGTTGAAATTTTGAAAATGAGAAAGTCTATCCTCATCCATCACATACAAAAACTCCTCAATTTGGCAGTGAAGCACGAATTCCCTAAGCCTTGGATACAAAGCCTTATTGTGCCTATATTTAAAAGTGGGGACAAAAACATTCCCTCTAACTATAGGACTATCATGATTAGCCACATTTTAGCGAAATTGTATGTGATAATTTTGGAAAAGAATATTAACATATGACTTGAAAACTCATGGTAAAAGAGCTAAAGGGAAATCTATTTTTAGGAGGCATCAATCAACTATTGACCACCTTTTCACTCTTAGGACCATTGCCAAGGAGTGTCAAAATAGTAAAACTGATTTCTTTTGTTTCCACTGTTGAATTTAGAAAAGCTTTTGACATTGTTCGTCTTTTGACATTATGCCTTAGGAGAAGTTATGACAAAGGCTTAAAGAGATAAATGTTCCTCTCAAGCTGAGAGTTGTTGTAACTCAGTTATACGAGAATGTTAATATGCTAAGCTTAAAACCACCAAGGGTTGGTCCGAGGAGAGTAGATGCAACATCGGATTTAAGTAAGGATGTCCCCTATCCCCACCCTTTTAAGTATTTACATTGATAATCTAGAAGAATGTTTAGAAGTTGTAGGATGCAATGGACTCCAACACCCTGGTATAGTCATTTCTCTTCTCCTCTATGTGGACGATATCGTTCTTCTTGCAAGAATCCCTGATGATATTGACAAGCATCTTATAATCCTCCTTGAATACTACTCCAAGATGGGTATGAATGTTAATACCGACAAGACTAAAGTCATGATAATCAAATCCAAAAGGAAAAACTTTGATACTCTCATCTATGACAACAATTACTTGGAGAAGGTTTACTCTTATAAATATTTAGGTATTGAAATTCACCATCAACTCAAATAGAACTATAAAATTGAGAAAATGATTATAAGAGGATGGAAAGCTTAATATGAGCTTAAAAAACAATTTTAAGTCAACTGATCTTTGGGTTTGGAGTAAAAAACATTCCTCTTTGAGACTCTCGGCACCCATGTTATTTTATATAGGTGTGAGGTATGGGGTCGTAGTATATCTATAGAATCATGAAGATATATTGGGATGATAAAAAAAAAATTATAACCTACAACCTCAAGATTAAATGAAATTCTCCCTACCATATTCTCTTGACTGAAACTAGGCTCTCCCCCATTGAAAGCATGGATATGTTTAGGTATCTGATGTGAAAGAAGAAGTTATGAATCATGGAAGCTAAGAGGCTCCCCAAAATTGCTTCTAACCCTAATCAAAACCCCCACCTCTGACTCAAGTGAGGATGACATGAGGATGCCCAGTCCTAGATCAACCATTGGAGGATAAAGGAGGAGATCATGTTGAAGAGTAGGGATGAAATTACAAACACTATTATTTCCAAATTTAAGGATAATTTGTGGGATTATAAGGAGTTAGATGGAAAAAGGAAGCTAAGATATTATAAAGAGGTGATCAACCCCTCTCTTGATAACCATAATTATCTTTTTGTCTTGAACAACAATAAGAAGAAAATGAACATGTTGCAAAGATAAGAACTAATTCTCATGAGCTTCGAAGTGAGAAAAGATGTTAGTATATTCCCAAAACAACTTGGGACAAAAGAATATGCTCCCTTTGCGACACTAAGAAATTTGAAGATGAAAATCACTTTCTCTTGGAGTTCCCTAGCCTTACTCCCATCCTCTCTCATTTTCAGAACATTTTCCACACTACCGGCCTTCAAGACTCGTTAAATAAATAAAACTATAATAATTTGATAATGTTTCTCTCATTTATTTTTATCATATAAATAACATATTAAAGAGTCGCAGTTAATCACTTACCTTCTTAAGGACCGATAAAACATATAGGTCTTTGTGGATGTTAACCATCATCATCATCATAATTTTTGTCTGTGTTCAACTTGGAGTTGACATGTATCCTTTTTAAAATAAAAATAAAATATTCATTATTATAATAAAAAAAACATAATTATACATATTTGGTTAGTTTTAATTAAAACCATTATAAAATATTAATAATTTCACTCTCATCTTCCCACTAGGAGTGAGAAACAAGGAGAGTACATGAGTAGGTGGGAATGATAATCTCCCACGCAACAGTATTAATGCATAAGCATGTTTAGGTGCGAGTGTTAGGGGGCTACACGACGAACATTCTTGAGGCTTCTCCAGGTATATTGGTGATAATGATGGTCTAGAAAATTAGTAGTAACAATAGGGAAATGAAATTTGGTGTAGACGATGGTGGTGTTGGTTCCGAATTTGCGAGTGGACTCCTTAGAGCCCGGAGTCGTTTCACTAGTAGCTGTGAGCCATTCATAGTGACCCAAAGGCCTGAGAATAACAAAGTGCAGGAGCTTGATGCCTAGTTTATAATCTAGGACCCAACTTTGAGTAACTTATGGAGCCATTGCACGACTGGAAATAAGTTGTATGAGAGTACCATCCTTTTGCAAGGATTTTGTTGAGCTACAATTCTGTGTACTGTTTAGGCATTTGATTTGAACTTTACATGTTTCTCTCAGGTAATTCTCCACCCATATCCTTTTTCTGGATTATTTGTTTAGCTTTCTCTTGTTGTGCGGACCACTTCTCCTGTAAGGGCACTTGACTTGATCTGTTACACATGGTTTCAAGGGTTTCAAGGGGTTAACTTCCCTTCTTTTTTGTTACTTTGGGAGAGTAGTGTTTTCCTTCTTCTGGCAGGATGTTGGATTGCTTGGAACGTCGGGGTTAGGATACCCCCTTTCATTTCTTTCATTTGTAACCAGTTGACTACAACCCCAACCCTTTCAATGCTAGACGTGGGAGCTTTGGGGCAACTTCAACTAGCCAGTAATTTTCAGCCTGTGGTAGTGGATCTCACTACTCTTGAAAAGCCTAGGTGGGCTGGACAAGATAATTGGTTTGTTCACATTTGATGCACTTAACTCCTCCAGGATAGTGTAGATTTATTTGTGAGCTAATCATGTTGAGGCAGCGTGGCCATCCTCATCAAGGTGGTTGCCAACGGGGTAGGGGAGATAGAAGTCCACAAGATCAACAGGTAGATGAAGGGGGTCTAGACTTTGCTCGTGGAGGCTCACCTAGAAGAGTTGAATTTTCACCACCTTTCGAATCCATAAAAGCCCAGATCCCCCTAGTCCAAGATTCGGTGGACCAACATGCTTGAGACCACCAAAGAAACTACATTGAAATTATCAAATTTTAACTGGTATTCTGCATAACTAAGGACATATTCTAGACCAACAAGCATCATTGTTCCACAATCAACAATGACTGCAAGACAAGATGGATGGTTTTAAAGGGCAGATGGCCCATATGGAATCAAATATTCATGATGCCTTCTATTTTCTAGTTGAAGGAAGTAATGTTGCTCAAGTCCCTAATGATGATAATGTGGAATGAAGATAATGTGCAATGAAGTGAGTAGGATACATTCTATTTTTTTTCCAATTTTTGTGCAAGTTGGGTCCTCGAAATGAAGTCCTCCAATTTTGTCTAGATACTCTCAGTGCTTTTTTGTATGTACCTAGTGGCAAACAAATCTGGTAGGAGTGAAGCCTTAGTTGCATGGCACCTGCTTTACTCATGATATACTCTCTTCTTGAATTAATACAAAAATGTTGAATTACAAAAAAAAAAATTCACTCTGAGTGTACTCTCTTGGTTCATTCTTGATATTACAACTCAATATAAAAGAGATGCCCAATATATTATGTGCTTAATTAAAGTTTACATGTGATATTTAAAATTAAATATTAATAACAGAAAATATTTCACTCTAAACATACATATTTAAAATATTTCAATTTAAGTATAATAAAATAATTTTATCTCAATTTCATATATAAAGAGAAAATAAATAACTGAAAGCAATACATTCCAATTACTTCCTAATGCAATGTATTGAATTCTTAATATGGACAATGTGAACCATACATACAATTAGATATCATTTTTTCTTTTACATACAATATTTCAATGCCTATGTTGAGTAAAATATTTCAATGTGAAATATTTATATAATTCTCATAAAATATAATACACGTGCTTTCAAATGTTTTTTTTTTTTTTAAATACACCATAAATTAAATTACTTTTTCATATCAATAATGAATATTCCATCTAAATAATTTCTTAAGATCTAGTAAATGATATAGGTTTTAGTAGATTTTCTTCATCTCACACACACACATATCAATGATGTGTATATTAGACCAATTTAGATTCACATTAACCATTACTATATCAATCATTTAAAGGGTTAAAAACTTCCAAATATTCTAAAATTTTACACTCTAAAAAAAATTTAGACATGAAAGCCCGAATTAAGATTTATATTTTTGAAATGAATATTTACTCAAAATTATAAATGACTAACATTTTAATTTATTAACATAAAACCATGTGCAAAATTTTAACATTATAACTAAGCAAAAAGATTCAAACACTTAAATTTATTAATTACCCATGTCTATTTTGAAATAGTTGGTTCTATTTTAAAATATAACATTATAATTAATAAAGATCCAATGAATCCCAGAAGTCCGTATTGAGCACGTAGGAGTGAAAACTGTTTGAGACCACCCAATCCACTATCCAAACCATTCTAGCTAAGTACCATTGGCTAGAATTTTAATAAAATATGTCCAAAATATTTTGGCTTTGATGTAAGCAATGAGTTTTTGGTTTTTGGATAAATAATAATTGTAATCTATGGTATTATAAAGTCTATTAAGTTTATTAAAAAAATTTAATTTTTATTTTGGTATGTTAGAAAGATTACATGTTCTTCATGTTTAATATGTTAGATCTAATATGTCACCTAGATTTCGATAGAGAATTAAACCAACAGCTTTACATAAAACAAGTGTGGCTGCAAGGCAGCTAGTCCCTGCCTTGAGCCTGAGCCAGGAGGCCAACACATTCAGAAATCTCAGTAACAGTCAATCATTTCGACTTCTCCAGTAATCTTGTCAGTATTCACTGATGTCATGGGCCTCGATACAGGTGAATCTTTGCTGCATTGGTGACAGACTGGAAAATGTTGGTCTAGCATGGTCTGTCAGATGTCATTATAAGTTGAAGGGTAAGATTTGTTTCAAATGGCTTTAGAATTTCTTTTTCTGACTGGAGAAGATTGCTTAAATCTTTTAGGCAGAAGATGAAATGTTGCTTCAGCCATGGGCCCTCCATGCTTGTCTTTGGCAGATCATTGTACATCCCCTTAAAGTCTGTTGCATTGAGATCATAACTGAAGTTCCTCACTAGTAAGAATTTTTGTTGAGAAAAACAGATATTTCTCTAGCTTAAAGATGTCTACTTCTTGCACCCCTTTTTAAGGAATCCACGACTCTTTTGAAATCTGCTTTCATTCGGTCCAAACAAAAATGCACACGAATTTTGAAATAATTCAAGGGCTTGTAGTTGACATGACATAATTCTGTGATATGTAGTGAGCTAGGCACTGTTTGTAGGATTGGACGTTTGCATATATTTGTTCCATTCAGAATGGAGATTTTCATCTTCTTGTTTTTCTGTTAAATCCAGCCTGTTTTGAAGCATCTATCTTCTTTGTGAAAATGTTGAAAATACCAACAATCAAGCTTTGCACTTCAAAGCTAACAATCAAGCTTTGTACTTCAAAGGTTACAACGGGTTATTACATCTACCCAAACCAAATGATTGTTCCTGGTAAAATGACGGAAAGCTCTGATCCAATATTAGTAAAACTCTAATCAACACCTCTGATCATTATAATTGCATCTTATTGGTTCAAAAATTTCAAACTTACAGATTTTAACTCCTTGTTTCCAGAACATCTGGTTATCCTAACCATCAAAATACATTGAAATTGGGTTGTTATAATACTCAAAATTGGATTTCATTGAATTATTCCTTGTCCAAATATTGAAGATTCAGTTTTGGATGTTCCAACAAACCGTTGTCGGTTGTTAGCACGTCCAAATTTATGTCTTCATTTTTTAAGATTTAAGGCATAAATTCAATAATATGGAAAATACAAGTGGAAAAACAACTTTTTTCACAAAGGAATGTATATACAAGTGTTACATCTGGCGGTTTGCCAGATTTCTATATTATATAGGCGTGATTGCATGCAACCCACGTTGCAGTACCACTATGAAATTGAGCTAATTGTATTTGCTATGCCCGAGTAAGCCATGGATTTTATTCAACAAGTGGTGTGCTTA
Organism: Pinus albicaulis; assembly: GCA_034641835.2. Classification (NCBI taxonomy): domain Eukaryota; kingdom Viridiplantae; phylum Streptophyta; class Pinopsida; order Pinales; family Pinaceae; genus Pinus; species Pinus albicaulis. The sequence goes on along the minus strand of CM076577.1, from coordinate 957,002,346 downwards.
GCCCCAAGTTCCACGATTTCCTCCCACGCACCGCTTTTGTTTCTGTGTGCTTGACAGCCAATATCTTAACCAGATTTGGAAGCAGAGATGAGAGCTCTTAACCAGATTTAGAAGCAGAGATGAGAGCAGTTAAAGATGCAAGAGCAGTTGCAGGTTCAGCCCTAGCCGTTGATAAAAATCCAGCACCACTAGCTAAAGAGAAAGACTTTAAAATAGAGATATCAACTTGGACTGTAGGGTACGACTATCTCGGTTCCGGTAGTGTTTCTTTGAAAGGGAGCATGGTAACTACACACCTTTCATATCTTATGGAGATAACGGTATAAGAAGCTTGAAATATAGTTTCAGTGCCCCCCCAATGATTCTGGATTACATGGCAGGACAACTGGGTGGGATGGTCTCGAGTAGCGCAGCAGCAATGCTACCTTTGCTGTCTGAGGTGATAAGTTAGAACAGAGTATTACTACGGATAAAGAATATTCTCAGAGAATGGCACCCTCATGGCATGCTCAATTAGCTATTAACCTAGCTCTTTTAGGATTCTAGCTAGTTGCAGTTCATTCTTGTGTCGTAATGTTTTGGGTTACCTGGCCAGACAGATTGTAATAGCTCCTCCCGACTGATGTTTTTTTAATCTCTGGTACACCCTTCTAGGGATGCCTTTACTATTACCGATTAATCACCCGACGAACATAGTCGCTTGTCCGAATCGGGCAAGGGCAATTGGAGAAGCTTTTCAAGATTGCTGCTCCTCCTCTCAATAATAAACTGCAACGACTGGTTTTTTGCAACTTGCGTGTTCCAGAAGCCTCGTCTTCATATTCATATTGTGGGGGAAGACTCACCTTCATATTAAGTTATTCCAGACGCCATTGCAGACTCTGCAATCTTGAACATTCATGGAAATGCTGCAAGTTCATCGAGTTTATCCAGCACTACCAGTAGCCAAGGTAGCATCAACAGCATAGGCCGTTGAAGCAGCTGAGTCAACAGCAAATGTAGATACAGTGATACCCTATTTATGAGCACATCAATTAGGACCGCTTCACCATTCCCTTGAGGACTGCCTTACTATTGTAACGACCCCCAAAGCCGCCCCAGCCAGAAAACAGAGAAACAAAGCAAGAAAATATATTACATAACAAACCGTTGTAAAGTATTTATGTGCTTCCTGGCATATTTGTAAGAATTAGTTCAAAACGAAGCTCAGAGAAGGAATAACAAACAGAACTGAGCTAACAAACAAAACTGAGCCGTTTAGCATTCTGCACATGCATATGCCCAACAACAAAAGCTTGAAATCCATCGATGCAAGCAGCAAATGCCTCTTCTCTGTGTTCAGCCAACTCAGAGCTGCTAAGGGGTAACGGCTTCTCTTCTCTCAAGCTCCCGTGCCAGGGAAATACCAAACTCGTCGCCACATCAACAGCTGTTGTTGTTCAACCCCTTGCAAGTGAGTACAACCAATATTGCTCTCTTTTGTATTTTCTTGCACTGTTTCCTCCGCTCTTCTGCAATAAAAATTGGTATTTTCTTGCTCTATTTGCTCTGCTCTTCTACAATAAAAATAAAATTGGACGATTTGATAGATGGGTATGATTTCTAGTGGGGAATTTGACGCTAGCTACGTAGATAACCGTTGCCGAGCTCTCCGGAATCTCCGCGGAGAATCTCCGCTGAAGGGCTGATGGGAGACGATCGCAAGGCAGAAATACTCTGCATTTTGCTACTCCAAGAAAAGCTCCTCTTGCAATGTTCTTGTCGTCTCAACCAACTCTGGTCTGCATCTCAGAGGATTTTTCGAAGTTAAGAGCCAAAACCGACCGGCTGAAGCCAAATGTAATAACACCAATACAGCTGCTTTCGGTCATGAAGCAATGGTCGACAGCGTGAACAGCAGTGACATCACGCTGGCAAGTGTAGGTAGCCATGTGTAAACCAATGAACTTGCCATGTGTAAACCAATGAACAATGGTGAGCCATGCGTAAACATTAAGGATTAAGGATTTAAAAAGTATATGTTCATGTAATTTTAACATAAAATGCTTGTCTATTAATGCTAGCATTAATCAATTTCATGAGAGCATTCCAAATGAATGGAAACCTATTCTAATTTTTTCTCAGATCTTGCCTCGATATGAGGCCAAATAAGACCATTAAATTTCTGATTGGTTGAAATAGCGGTGAAAATTTTCTTATTCGTTGCTAAAAATCACTTTATAAAATATAACTTTAAGACTTTAGGTTAATTACTTGGTTTGCAACTTCGTTTCTTTGCAAATTAATCGAATCGAAAAAATCGATTACAATAGTCCCTGCCAGCCCCGAAGGGGCAGGGACTAATAATGCCTTAACATAATACAAACTTTAAAATCTTGTTATATATATAATTTAGAATAAAATTATAATTCTTTTAATTTTTTTTTTTAAATTTTGATATTAATATTATAGGCATATATATTTGACTACTAAAATTATAAAAGCATATATATTCTACATTCTCTAGTTTTAAATTGTAAAGTCTAAAAAAAAAATACATTCTTAACTATTCAGCCCGCTCAAACTATATATTAAAAATATAAATATATCATAAAATAATTCAAACTATATATATTAAAAATGTAAATATACCATAAAATAAAATAGTATAATATTATATTCACATTTTTTTTTTTATATATATAAATACAGCGCTTGTTTTTCCATTTAAATGCGGATACAGCTGTAAAGTGCGCTTTTTCTTTCCTTTTCACATATATAATTTTGTATATAAAGACGTCAAACATTAAAAATAATAAGAAAGTCTATTTCATGTGAGTATCTACTATCCACGTTTTATTGGTTAAAACATCGTCGACTTTACTGAGGTTGAAGGCGAATTTAGAGCATGACCAACTAGAGCGGTCGCTTAACGACACGTGCATGGTAGCTGTTTGTAAGGATTGAATCCAAAGCTAGGCTCATATTAATGGGATAAGACAGAGTACAAATTGCAAGCACTTCAGAATCTGAGCACATCGTCACAATCTTTAACCTGCATTATTCTCAATATAATCGAAACACAGTAAAACTTGAAGTGACAAGCCGGGGCCTATTGTCACAATCTTTAACATGAAATATTCTCAATATAATCGAAACACAGTAAAACATGAAGTTACGGGCCGGGGGCTTATTGATCTCCTATAAAAAAAAATATTAAAGAAAATGAAGTTCCAGTTAATTTGTGAAGGCGCAGTGTCTTCGGATTTGTCCTGCAGTGCCTGTTAGCACGCCGATTGTGCCCATCTTCTCCATCGACCTTGCAAAATCCCAGAAGAACGATGAGCCCTCCAATTCCGTGTTGATATATGATTGTGCCTCGTTATCGGTTAGAAGAGCAGCATCGGATTGAAAGAGGCCTCTATTTTTCTTTACATTCACGAAATAATTCGTGTCAAATGTTCGAAAGCTACCGGGATCCATCTCTACTATTGTCTTATTGTCCCCAGGCTTGCATTTTATCTTGAGATGAGCTGCATAATTTTTATCCAACGACGGATCCATATCTCCTTTTCCTGTAAAATTGTAAAGCCTGCCGCTAAAGAAGTTACAGTGAGACATCCCTATAGTGTGTCCGCCTGCACCCAATATTGAACTATATATAAATCTTGATGCAATTAAATTCAATCAACTTTTAAAATAGAAAATAAAGGAGTTTTTTAAGGGAGATTTTTTAGATTTTTGGATGTTCCAGATAAAATTTTGATTTGTGTTATTGGTTTTTTTTATTGATTCAGATTTTGAAAAATTTAAGGTATTTGGATTGTGAAAAATTTCCCATAAATTTATAATTTCAATAAATTTTAGAAAAGTTAGACACCCAAAAAGCTTCTTAAAAAATATCACTGAAAACAATGAAAACAACTCATAGCTATAAAATATGGTAGCTATAAATTATAGTATGTAATGGATTACTGACCTGACAACACAACCAAATCCTTAACATCAAGACCATTGCTGGCAAATATTGATTTCAGTTTCGAGAAAGTTCCATTGGGAGCAGGAAGTTTTGCGAGAGCTTCGTTGGCGAGAGACACCACTCCATCTCTGCGTCCAGTTGGAACGTTCCACAATGGTCCACCCAACTAATATTTGCATGAATTAAATATCATATTAGAGACTGACGAGCAGAACTGATGATTGAACAGGAAAGGAAATCAAGGCATATATCGAGTGATTTGTAATTACCATATGAACAGCATCTCGTGCCACGAGTGCAAGAATATCAGCGCATGACACCACTCCCGGGCACACCTGCTCCACCGCAGCTTTGGCTGCGTCGATGACTTGAAATCCTCTGAGAGTCAGATTCGGAGGCGCATCCTTTTCTGCCTTTCTTGATTTTGTTGAATTCAAGAGCACCGAGCCATCACAACCCTGCACCAATCAAGTTCACGTCCTTGTCAAAAATATAAATGTATTGACTCTCACTGGAACAAAGTACTCTAGATTGATTTCAGATTTTCAGAATATTTTAAGACAGGAATCGTGAATATTTCAGGAATCTACAACTAACTGAAATTCAAGAATAAATACATATATAGAAAAAAAAGTGTATCTTTAAACTTAAATAAGTATACTCACCCTGACAAAGCAGTCATGAAAATGCATTCTGAGAAGAGGTGCAGCCAGAGTTGGGGCTCTGGATATGAAGTTTGCAACTACATTTTCTACAATATCAGAAACTCCGGGGCATGTCTTGTCATAGAAGTTCAGTTGCAGTCCTCCAGCTGCATTTGTCGAAGCAAATGCAAATATCAAAAAACTTGCGGCAAACAAAATTCTTGACATCTCAGTCTTCTTCATGATGTGAATACTTTGCAAAGAGCAATTCTGTTACATTTATGACATTCGCCGCCACAGAAACGCAATTTATAGTCTGAGTAGTTGTGTGTTGATTTTGACCGAAGTCAAACAGTAAGAAGTTAAGGAAACGTCTTATGATTGGATTTGGTAGCCGTGCAATAGCCATCGTGGCTGGTATCAGGACAATTCTTTGAAAATAATTTCTCAACCAGTGCTCTAATTTGTTTACTTAAAATGTAAAACTAATATGCAAAGTAGCTGCATATCCCTACGCTACTCAATGAGCTGCGCCCCTATTGTCTTTTTCTAAGGTTCATTCTCTGCAACATTTTTGGACCATTTTTTCCCTTTAAATCCATAGTACCAGTCGGTTAAACTACAACATATAATCGGACAGAAAAATGGCGGGTAGGAATTGTTTATGTCCCACGTGAAAACGATACGGGAACAACAAGAAGAATAATAATGTGAGGGAGGTAACACATCGTTTTCGCTTAGCAGATCAACAAAGTGAAACAGTGTGAGACTCCGACCAAACATTAATCATTTTAGCTATATGAACAACCATGCTCTCCAATCGTAAAACATTTGAACTCAAATCTGATTTCGGCTACATTCAAACTTTCCACCGACAGCAATAATTTTTCGAAAGAAAACGTGCCACGTCCAATTAGGAAACTTTACATACGATGCAATCATCGCCTAACGCCAATTTGAGACTTAATTTGAGACTTAAAATTATACGTTATTAATTAGCTGCTTTGTCATAATTTACATTATCCATTCCATATGGATAAACTATATATCAAATAATAAAAATATATATTTCTAAATTATATATAATGCCATAAAAATTTCACCTCGCCTTCTTCCAAATCATACTCCAAAGCATCAAATGGTAGTAGCTATACAAATTTATGAGGGCGAGCAAGCTAACACAGCTTTTACGACATTTTGTTGTAAAGAGATCCATGGCAGCAAATTGAAATAACAAATTGTTTTTAAAGATGATTTAAAAAATAAATAAATTAGATAACAATAATTTTTTTCCTTTTGGGAAAGTTGATAATGATGTGAATCTGTAGCAGTTGTAATAAAGATGATTTAAGAAATAAATAAATTAGATAACAATAATTTTATTTTGCGAAAGTTGATAATGATGTGAATATGTAGCAGTTGTAATACCCCGTGTGTTTTTTCGTTAATTTTCTTCATTAATGTAAGTATGCGAACATTCTGTTGTAAATGATGGTAACATGCAGTTACATGGAAATTGGTTACAATTATATGGTATGCATTCCAAATTGGTATTCACGTCATCAATGTTTTTATGAAATTATATATATATATATATATATATATATATAAACAAATTTACTTTTAAATAATTTTTTTACTCATTTAGAATATTAGAAATGTTTTTCTATCTATGAATAAGTTTATTTGATTTATTATTTATATAAAAAAGTATGATCTTTAATTCTTAGTGGATTTTTTTTGGGTCCTTTTATTATGGTATGTCCTATTGAATTCTTTTGCAGTGTATTTTTTTCATCTATTTATTATGGCATGGTGTATTACATGAAACATGTTCAGTTTATTATGGCATAGTGTATTATATGGAAATATATTTTAGTTTAGTTTTATGTGCTTATTTTTAATTTATAATATATGTATTTGTAATATATATTGGAAATTTTAATAGCCTGAGTTTATGTGACTTTCAATTTGCATTAGTGGTGTAGATTTAGATAATGTAGAGAACTAGATTTTGTTTAATGTAAAGAATTTTTCTTTTATGATTTTACAATGACTTAATTTTCTCGGAATTTGTTTTTGGTAGCACATGGTAAGATATTTTGTAGCATAGTTACTCTAATTTTAGATACAACTTTGCATAGTCATCATTATTTTGGTTTATATGTATATATGTTATACTTTAATATTATAACCAATAGAAGTTTATCACTACCCATCACTTCCACTACTTTAGAAGGACCTTTACATTGCAACATCCTTGGTCTTTCTTTTGTTGCCTTACTTCATCATGGATAACTTTATTCCTTTAATGCTACAACCACCTTTATTGCCTCTTACTTCATCATGGATAACTTTATTCCTTTAATGCTACAACCACCTTTATTGCCTCTTTTCATGTTGCATTTACAATTGTTGCATCTCTTGATGTTGCCTTATATTAGGATGTTAAATTGATGATTTTTCCTTCTAGTTAGTAAGGAAAATATTTAGTATTACTTGATATATTCCCAATGATATCACATTATGTATGAGATTTATTTTAGGGTTTTTTAATTTTTCATCAATAGATTCTTATAGTTTCTATTGGTAGGCATCATTTATAAGTTTGGGATGAGGAGGGTAGTGCCCCAATACTTTTGTTACACTGAATTCTAAAAGTATTTTGTAAGTTTTCTAATTAATAACATTGTCAAAAAAACTTCTTGAATGATGTTATTTTTTTTTTCAAGCACCTAGAAATGTGCACTACTCTTAAAAATAAGAAGACTTGAGCTTCCTCTACTTTGAAGAAGAAGAGTATCATATTTGGATATGCATCTCATAGTGGCAATGGTGGCGGGGGTCAATAAGTGACCCATTTTTCATAATTCATATTTGTAAATTGTATTATAGCTACACTTTCCATTTTGTAGTCTAGGCATCAGTTTTTCATTGTCGATTTTGGACAAGAAGTTGGGAAATTATTATGTATTACACTAAATTATAATGTTATTTTTGTAAGTGTGTTAATAAAATGGAGAAAAGAAGTGATTGAATGATGTTTTTCTCTAGTGCCTAGAAATTTGCACCACTCTTAAAAAGAAGAAGACTTGAGATTCCTCTACTTTGAAGAAGAAGAATAACATATTTGGATATTCATATCATAGTAGCAAGGGTGGTGGCGTTAATAAGTGACCCATTTTGTCATCATTAATATTTGTATGTTTTGTTGGAAACCAGGAAAAGAATGTGAGGCGGGATGAATCTGTACTTTATAAATTTTAACACATACTTGGTCAATTAAACACATTCGACAACACAACAATGCACCAATCACATAAATCTTGAACACAAGATATTTACGTGAAAACCCATATAAGATAAAACCACAAATATTCTTTTAATTATAATGAAAATGCAAGTGCCAAATTCAAATTACATCATATTTTATAGGCACCAACCTATGTTTCTTTGCAAGAACCCACTTGTTTGTAGGCCCCAATATATTGAAGGAACCGACCCACTTTTTCTTTGAAAGCACCCACTTGTTGGAAGCACCAACCCCTTGATCTTTATAGGCACCAAACCTAAGGAGAATCTAATCTCCTGATACGCAAAAACCTATTTTCTCTACCTACTAGATCCATTTTTCATCACATTTTCAAACTTACATATATGGAACTATTTTTGAATATACCACACTTCGACAATCTTATTATTAGATCTGCTTCCTTATCAGATATTTTCCAAGCATCTCATCACCTCTACCCCATATCTGATCTAAGCATCCATATATTCTCTTCTTTGTTCTACATCTCTTCTCCTCCGACTCAAATCTAATATTATCCATTTAGATCTACTTTGGTATTTCTACATATCCTCAAATTAACCCTTTCTCTATTCACAACAGCTCCATATTTCAGCTACACTGCATACTCATATTTTTCTTAGCAATCCTCTATAGCTCTATCTTAGATCTCTACTTATCTTTATTGTAATATCTTCAACTAATATTGACATTCAATCTCTATTCAATACTCTTCTACTATTCTGTGTAAAATATTTACTTACCTTCTAAAGCACTAGCCTCATACCTCTAATTTTTGTAGCACAATTATAGTATTGGAGCTCTTCTCACATTATATGTGCTTCTAGACATCAATCTCCATCAGAATGCATCACACCATTTCTCCTAAATATACTGCTTTTCTCACAAGAACAACACTATTGCATCTCCATCTTCATAGGAGCTCATTGTTGTGTAGATTAATCAGTCTTGCGGACGAAGACCGATCTCTCTAGTACAAAAGGTAACTAGCGACAAACGACCAATTATACTAATCTCTCTCTAAGCATATGCGATTTATAAAAACACTTTGCGGGTGCAAGGCCTACCTTATATCCAACGCTTTGCTTGCTTACTTGATTTTGTTGAAGTCCTTCCGTGCGCCTGAAAGAACGTCCTTCGTATCACGCAATCTACAAACAAGGAAAAAGATTAAAGCGACACACTGTATAGACATTATCATAAATCATACTTATCATAATGATCAAGGAATTTATGAAATAAACCACAAATTGGCGGGTTTAATGAGAGAAATGAGTATATTTGTATTAACTTTAAAGATAGAAAAGCCTTTACAACTTTGTGCCTTGATGTTGTGCGAGGTCCTCCCAGGAGTCGAAAGCGGGAATCTCCTTTGCACTCGACAAGCATTGCACTCTTTGAACTAAGACAAATGAGGATAAGTGATTTAACCTCACGGAAAATCTTAAGTTACTCAAGTCTAAATCTCAACGGCATTTAACTTCAAATCTCATAAGCTTGAACTCCCTTTGAGGCTACACGAGGCCTCTTTTTATAGTGAAAGAGAGGAGGTTTCCTAGTTCCAAATATGAAGGGATAGAATCCTCCTTCAAAGGGATAAGCTCCTTACATCAAGGGTTAGCTCCATTAAGAGAGGGATGCATGAACCGGCTTCAAAGCGTATCCATTCGAAAATTCCCGTACTAGAATCTTCTAGAATTCACTGCAGAATTCACTTTTTTAATCTTCATTTTCTCGCCTTTTTTATGTTTCTGAGAGGTCGCATCCCATTACACAAAAGAACGTGCGGTATGGTTCCGCATGCGGTGAGCTTTAGGGTGCGGGACCGCGGGGAGTACATAGAGAAAGTGCGATGCCAATTCTTTAGGGGATTTTAAGGATTTTCTTACGATTTTGAAGCTTGATATGAGGAGAGTGAGTATATTAGACTTGCGAAAAGGAGGAAGTATGAGTAATAATGAGCTCATACGGTCGGCGGAAATGTCAAGGTGACGAGTTTTCGGTGTAACAAATTGCCCCCTAAAGTGCAAAGTACGTAATAGATGAAGTATAGTAGTCTGTCATATATGAAAGAGTGCGATGCTTTATCATTTCAAAGATCATCTGTGGACACCCCGGTCGGTACACCGTAAAAACATTCAATGCAAAATATATACATGTATATGTCATCAACGATGAGTAGGCATTCCCATACTCGGATAAAAACTAACTACAAACTAGCTGAAATCGTTACGATACGGGGAATGATTTTGAATACATCATAGTACAAATATATGTAGACACGGTATGGACAGCGACCATACATGTTTATCAAGAGTCTCTTGTATAGATGGCGAGCAAAAATTCCTCGCGGCTTTCGGATGGTGGAAACTAGATCCGGAGTCTTGATTTCCGTATCTCGAACCGGTACGATTCTATCCATGTGAATGAATGTATTGAAGTCGAACATGGTAGAAACCACTTGATTACCGATCGATGATGTGAGCTGTTAACAAGTGTGAGAGAAACCACCGGTAATGTCAGTGGCTCTCAAAGTACTCGGTACGAGTCCATGAAATGTGAATGAATGAAGCTTTGAAGTCGAACATGTCACGGAGTCATTCGATCGAAGGTCATTAATGTAACCTGTCGTCGAAAGTGAAACTACGCCATTGAGGCATGCGGATTTCAAGATGCGGCGATTTACGGATCAACTTCCTAGATAATGTGCTGATGTCGATAGAAAGCGATGCATCGTAGGCAAAGCCCACGGCACGAAATCATAGATCAAGTTTTGAAAATATGTTGGCAAGGGCTGGTTAGGGGATGGTCGATGATGGATGACGAGATATTTTGCAAATGAATGGTTTTGTTTGAGCTTGTTCTCTTGGACACATAACGACATTTGCGAGATGGCTTGGTGACAATTGACTCAAAGCTAATACCCCGAGAAACCGTGAAAATTTTCAATGTGGTTTGATTAAGCTGATAAGCGAAAAGGATTTCCCAACCCGGGTGAATATAAGTGTCGTGTCCCAAGAGTGGTCGGCGAGTTTTCGGACAATTTTAAAATACAACAAAACATGCTCATTTTTCTCTCTTTTCCCCCACCATTTACCGGGCAAGTACCTCTTTATTTTTGACAAGCTTGAGGATGATAACATTTGCTTGGTTATAAGCTCACCCTTCGGGTGAGTCCAACTTAGTTTAAATTCGAACCCTAAGAAGGAGTGGTTCGTTCATTGAAAATTAAACAAGTCCTTTCTTGTTAAGTTTTTAGCGAGTCCGGTATAGGAGAAACTCGGTGTTTTTTCGGTTTTAGGGAGTCGGGAAGAAAAAAACTTAAAGAAAACTCCATGGGTGTTCTTTTTCGTAAATTTAGTCTCTCGAGCCGAAAAGGATAAAATAATGCGGGAGAGAACTCTATTGACCGTATTTAGTCAACGTATACCTTTTAGTAAATGAGTCCATTTCGGTCAGTAAAAGGGGTAAACTTATGCGGAAGGGACATTTGTTCATTTACTTTAACGAGTTTGAATAGTGAAGTACTCGGCGATCTTTTCATGTTTAGAGTACTGAAAAGAGCTTAAAGAGGACTCAAGGTTTCGCTTTTCGTAAAATTTTTTGAAAGAGTCAGAAAAAGTGATAAAAGTATGCTCTTTGTTGAGAAAAATGATTATTTCACTGAAAAATCTACGTTTTACGCTACAAAAACTCAAAACATTACACATACATTTTAAGATAAATAAAAATGCTTTCAAAAATATCCCTTTTAAAGTGAAAAATAAATAAATTTACAATTCATTCATTCGAAAAAACTTATAAAAAGGACTTTTTCCTATTTCATTTTTACGGTTCGGTCGCGAGTGAAAAGTAAAAAGCTTTTGGATAAAAAGTTCTAGTGAAGATTACGAAAATTCAACGGGTGGAATCGAAAATCGTCGGCCCCGGGTAATCCAAAACCTCCTTATCTTGCTTTTCATCCGTTTAAAATTCGTTTTAGGCTTTAGTTTGATTTTTTAGGGCAAAAATAGGTCAAAAAATGCGCCGCGGGGTCCGCGAGGGCGGGACACGGGTGCACTGCGGACCCGATTTTTACGAGAGCTGGAAAAAATCGGGGGTGTGCTGCACCGGCACACACCTTGCGTGCGGAGCTACGCTGCTGTTTACAAAGGGCGGGTGCGGTACCGCGCGGTTAAAATTCAAGCATAGTTTTCTCAGAATTTACTGCGAAAAGTTTTCAAATGAAATCATGCTAATATGCCTTATTTTGTGTTGCGAGAATTAACAATATGCTTATTTGGCGAGAAAAGGAACATGAGGATGTGGATGAAATGACTACAATACTCCATTTGCCCACACTGAGGGCATTAAAAGCGTCTTGCTTATACAAATTACGGGCCATCTCGCGGCATGAGGGGCACAAGTGGAACTCTTAGCATGGTTGGTAGACGGATGGCATGTGGAGGACCGGTGTTTCTTCATTGGTGGCCACCGGCTCGGGGGTGAGGCTGGAGGATATATACTTTTTAGTTGGTTTGTCCAAGAGGGCGAACATGTATCTTTGTTTGGGACTAGGCCGGGTGGCGGACGTCGTCGCTAGTCTTCAACTCGAATTTTGCAATGATCGAGCGGATCCTCGGGACAAACGGATTGACATAAAACATATCATACGTCACTGGGCGAAAGTTATAGCATTCTACGTTACCAAACTATGTGGGAGCGCCGCGCTTCATGTAGCCTCACTTGGTTCCCAAATGCGCATTCTTTCGTGGTACATTTCGTGGCACCATCTTCAGGCGGGTGCAGGTTTGTGTTGGCAAATATAAAAGGCCAACTTACCGAGCAAAAACCGGAAACTAAAAACTTTGGATATGGTTCCATTGTCGTTTCTTTTGCCTTTGGAGAGGGTCCCTCGGTTAGCTCCACGGAAGTATTTCGAGTTGATGCCGGTCGACTTCGAGAACCAGAGAATGGTTCGTCGGTCCGCGTTGATGGCTCGTCATGCTATCGAGGGCAACGAAGATTGTACGATTCCACTGCTTCATATTTTCATTGGGTTTGGATCGCCAAATTTTTACGATAGAGGATTTTCCATATGCGAGGGATAGATTTCCGCAGAGATAGAGAGATGTCTCTCCCTGCCGGGGAACGATGGGACGATTCGGGTAAAACATTTTTCAACGTTTGCTAAGTTCTAAATTTTTTAATTTTTTATCGTCTTAGAAAATTAATAACCAGAAAAGTTTTTAAATACGGATGTGGGTCCACAACGTCCGGCTCATCTCCAACCTTTCGAGAGGAGGCAACCCGGTTGCGCCCACTTCCCGACCCAGCCGGGCCAATCGATAAATTTTGACCGATTTGGAACATCATCTAGAGCACTTGACTCTAGACATACCGAGAGGACAGTATAGATGATATTCCCTTCGGGGCTTCAAAGATATGTGATTGGAGTCCCGGGACCTTTCGGGAGGTTCCTATGCGGGGTGGCTCGAGCGGTTGTTTCTATCGAGATCATCATCGGTGATGAGATGATCATGTAGACTCATTTTGTACTTTTGTGCTACCATTTTGCCGATCATAAGGTGTTTCCAACCTATGATCGAAGACGATGTATATTTTTGAACACACTCCTATGATATATATCACTATTTTTTGACGACTATCGCGTACATAAATGAATGTTTTTTGTTTCTTGCTTTTAATTATTGCAAATGTCTATTTATCATACTAGAAGCAATTGAATACACTAATGTATTTAAACGTCTTGGAATATGCTGATATTCAATGTAATCAAACTCACGTTCCAAGAGACGAACTCTCAAAAATAACAGTAATAACACTTGGGATTTCTAATGGTATAAAACCACTGTTAAGTTGTAATACAACAAGTTGAGAATCAACCTTACAATCAAACTCCGAATTCCAAATGATATGGACTCGGATAATAACTCAATCACTTTGCACTATACTCGGCAATGTTATTTGTTGTTTGACCAAGGCTTACCCCATGCATGGATACTAACTCGTCGGAAAGTGAATAGATAACCCAAAGATTTGCGGAAGAAATGTTCCGTGTCACTACGACAAGCACCATCGACAAAACCAATGTAGGTTTGAAGAAAGACGTCCGACATACTGCAATATCAGAGAGTAAAACTCAGATAAGCGGTCATAGTGAAAAACAAACACTTCTAAACTAGGCACACTTTTTCAATCTAAAACACACCAACGAGTAAAGAAATCTAAAACTAACAAAAAATCTCCACACCTTGTTTAAGCGTAATATCTCTTTAGATAAAGCCCATTTACACAGGTTTATCTAAAGGGACACCATCAAAATCTACTAACTCATAGGCCCCTTTTTGCTAACTTTCGTTTCACAATGTAAGGACCATGCCACATAGGCACGAATTTTTCCCGGCTCTAGCTTGTCGTTAGCTTGATCATAAAGTGAAAAACTAGGTCTCCTTCGAAAAATTTCGAGGTCACATTTCTATCATGCTTGAGCTTTTATCCTTTTAACATGAGCCTCGTTTGCTATTGCGGCACTTCGCCGATTCTCATCTAATTGGGCCAAGTACAATAAACGTTTTCCTCTTCGGGACGTAGTTGGAAGTAATTCTATGGCTAATTTTAATGACGGTATTTCGCATTCAATTGGTAGCACGGCTTCTAAACCAAGTAAACTAGTTGAAAAGGAGTGAAACACGTTGATGTTTTTGATTTGAGGTTCGATATGCCCAAACGCTGAAAATAACATGGAATGCCAATTCGTCTTATGAATACCAATGATTCGTTTAATCATGGTGACTAAAACTTTATTAATAGCTTCAACCGGGCCATTTGCTTGTGGATAGTACGGAGTGGAATTATCGTGGTGTAGGCCAAGTTGTTCTGTTAATTCGGTCATCATGATGTTCCGAAAATGACTTCCATGATCGTAATAATAGCTTGAGGAACACCAAACCTAGCAATTATGTGATTGAACACGAATGTTGCGGCAGATCTTCCGTCGGTAGAATATGTAGGCATACGCCTCGGCCCATTTCAGTAAAATAATCTACGTCGAGAATAATATAGGCATGCCCCCCGAGCGAGTGAGGGTTACATGTGATAAAATCGATACCCCATTTTGCAAATGGACCAACGACAATTATAGGGTGAAGAGGAGCGGGTGGCGCGCGCATTTTTCTATCGAAAAATTTGGCGAGTTGTGGCATTTCAGAACCGCATAAATGCAATCTTTAAATAATGTTGGCGAAATAGCACCACGCAATATCTTTTGGGCGGTGGCATACCCGGACATATGACCGCCACATGCTCCAGAATGACGGTCATTGAGAACCTTTTCAGCTTCTTCATGAGTTAAACAACGTCGGAAAACGGAATCCGCTCCTCGTCGATAAAGAGTATCACCAATGATGTTATATTGTTGGGATTGGAAGCGTATTTTCAGTCGTTGAGTTCGTGAGAATTTCGGGCCGAAAAGATTGGGTTTGGAGATATACAATAATATCCCCATACCATGGATCAAGCGTGCGATAAGAAACAAGGATTCGTCCACAATGGACTCTTACGCGCTTGTTTCAATGTCGGTGGAGGAAAATCACACATTAGTTCACGCAAAGACCAAAGATTTCTTTGCCTTGGATTTTTCAAATTCCAAGTCAAATTCTTGTAGGATAACTATCCATTTAGAATATTTGCCCCCCTAGCAATTGTACGGTCAAAATATACATCATAGGGTTGCAATCGAAATTCTGTGGTTTTACGTAACAATATGTAATGTCGAAAACGTTGGACGGCTTGAGCGGTGCCAAGGCCAATTTCTCCACATGTGTATATTTGATTTCGGTCGGATTCAAATTTCGGCTAAGATAATAAATCACATATTCGTTGTGAGATTCATCCTCACGAACTAGCACCATCCCAATAGTGGAATGAGAAGCGACGAGATATAGAAAGTAATCCTGGTTGTAGTTGGGAGGATGCGATAACGGTGCATGGGTCAACGGGCGTGTTTAAGTGCATCAAAAGATCGATCGGCGACCTCGTCCCAAAAGAACGGAATGTCTTGTTTCAACAACGGGTAAAACCCTTTGCAAGCTCGGCATAGTTTCGAATAAATCTACGTAAAAGTTTGCTTTCCCACAGCAAACTGCGGAGTTAGATGCAATGTCGAAGGAGGAGGCAATTTAACAATAGCTTCGACCTTCGAAGGATCAACACGAATGCGATTTTGAGACAACAAATCCCGGTAAGCTGACCCAATTCTACGCAGAGAAAACACATTTATGCGGATTCAACCTTTCATCCGATAATGCATGACATCTCATAAAAATTGCTCTTAAATGAGTGGGATGATCGACCCTACGTGATGAATGAGCGGGTAAATCATCAAGAATGTGGTTGAACAATGTGCTTAATGTCATGAAACGCATAATACATGGCCGTTGAAAAGTTGCTCCGGCGTTCTTAAGTCCAAAAGGTAGTTTACAATAGGCAAATGTTCCCCATGGACAAATGAAGAAAATCTGTTTTAGGTTGATCTACGGGGAGTATGTTTATTTGATTGTAGCGGGAAAAACCATCCATAAAGGAGAATAGTTCACTTCCCGGCACAATCGTCGATTATCTACGATCGATATAGGGAGTTGGATAATTGTCCTTTGGACACGCTCGATTAATATCCCTATAATCGATACATACTCTTATTGTTCCTTGTTTTTTAGTCACGGGAACAATATTCGATACCCAATCCGTTAAAGGAATTGGATAAATGAATCTACCATTCGAAGTAATTTTTCAACTCGGATTTTATAGCGGCCGGCTTTTCTAGGATGTATTTGGCGTAATCGTTGACGAACACGGGGTTTAGCATCCAGGGTAAGTCTTAATTTCATATGTACTACGATCGATGGATCAATTCCTGGCATTTCTTCGTAAGACCGAGGCAAACACGTCTCGGAATTCTTGAAATAGGGCTTTATAAGTCGAATTTCTTCGTACGAACAACAAGCACCTATATGAATGTTTTCAATTATTCCGAGTTTTACTTTGAAATGTCAATTGGAACCGTTCTAGATATATTTTCTAAATTTAACTCGGAATCGGGATTTTTCAATGGATTACGAGGTTCACTCAACATATTCGAGCGGTAAAGATTGAGCGAAATCATTTTTCAAAATGACCTAATTCGGGTAAGAATGAAGACCTATGATGGAGATCTTCCCATGGTAAATCATCAGCGAGACAAAAAACTCACGAATTTGCTCATGCTGTATGAGACAATTTCGGGAAATGTCGTTGCGTACGAACTAGAAATAGAAAGTGATTCCTCTTGGATCCCATTCATTTGATCAATTTTGGTTGAAAAGGTGTTGGAAAAAAGGCATGCCGATGCAGTACGCAATTTCAAATGGACTCAAAGGCATCACGCCATCAAATGAGTCAATCTCGGATTTCGAAGGTAGTATCCAAGGATCATCGGTCAAAGCGCAATGCGGCTGAAATCATATGAATAGTTCTTTGTAGAAGACGATACGTTAGGAGGAGGAAAGGAAAAAGTTCTAGTAAACCGAGAATCTTTAATCAAACCTACTCCAACATCCTTATAAGAGATAGTCGTTTTACCAACATCGCTTGGATTGTTTTACGTAGAGGTACAGATTACGATGAAAAAATAAAGTTAAGCCGATCTATTGTCACGATCCTTCCTTGATATGGAAATTTTATAAGTCGAAAGACCGAAGAGACAACGGCAGTCATAGCATAAGACCAACTACGACCCGGTAGAAGGTTAGTAATCTAGAGGGGCATCAACCACCTCCACATCTAGATTAACAATTTTCCCTTCAACCCCTATGGGTAAATCACGCAAAATACCATAAGGTTGAAAACCTCGACCATCAAAAAGCTTTTTAGAATCGTCGGAGATTGGTTAAGTGTAGGAGAACCAAGAGATTTCCAACAACGAAGCGACATAATACACGTTGAAGCTCCCTCATCGATCACGGTCAGAAAAAATAGATACGTTTTTTACTAACTCTTGGAATGCGGAAAGCCATTTGATGAGGAAGACGTGGTGTACTAGTTTCTAAATCGAAGATTATAAGGTTAGAATCATTAACATCAACGGCTCCTATGGCAGACAATAACAATTCTGTTTGTCTTTGGACACGTGCTATGACACTTCAATCGACATTGCTGAAGGAGAAATAGCTAAATCTTCAACAGTATGTTGTAATTACGGCGACTCTCGCATGTGGATTGAAAGGGCCGATTTACGAAGAACACCTTTAGCGAGCGGCTTGATTATCAAGTGCGGATTTTGTTCTCGATGCGCGCGGACTAGGAAACGGGAGGAGTTGTATTTGATGCGTTGGCATTGGAGAGACTCTCCTTCTTTGCCATCAACGGGATTCTTAGAACCGTAATCTTGCGATCGCGATCGCAACCCATATATGAGACATCATCATAATAGGTTCTTCTAAAGTGAGTCGAGGAAGAACCAATCATCTTACTATCTTGAGCTGGAAAGGATCCTTCAAGACGGCGGAGTTGTTGCGATCCTTTAATGAGTTTCGTAACCTCTTCTCGATATGGGCATTCTTTTGTGAAGTGATCTTGTTCACAAATGAAGCAAGGATAGCGAGGTTTACGTTTCTCATCATTGGATTCTTCTCTATCTGTTTTCTCTTTCGAATTTTTCTTGTTTTTATTCCTCCCCTTCTTTTTACCACCGGTTTTTTGATTTTCTTAGTAGATGTTTCAACGACATGAATATCGGCGAAAGCTTCTTGAGAGGATTCTCCCTTCGGGGAATCGGGTAAAGTTATGATTGGAGAAGAATTCTTTGAAGATTTCTTCTTACTTTTTGAACTAACCGTACCAATCATACCGTCGGCGGCATGAGACCACTGAAGGAGGAGCGACAATTTGACCTTGTTTGGGTAAATACGGAATTTTTCATGTAAAGTCACATTGCGTATAAACGGGAGTCCTAGGTGCGGGCACAGTACTTGCTCTTCGGTAACAACACCGACTTTAGCTACATCTTGATGATCTTAGGCGGTAATGATTTTACAAACCACTACGCCAAAATTTGATCGAATATAAACCTTCACCAATCGCCGTCTACGTCGCCACTCATGAATATGATCGAAATATACGTGGACGTAGATTGTTTTAGTGAAGTTAATAGCTGCATGCCATTGTCGTATGCGACGAGCAGGCAGCTGAAATGAGTTAAGAAAGGACGTTGCTAGCGAGTGAAATTATGAAACGAGCCTCGTGGCAACTCAATGTACCATTTTGGGCTGCAAGACCTATGAGTGTCCTTTGGAAAGAGCGTAAGCGAGATCGAATCATCAACAATAGAATTAGATGCACACCAAAGGTGATAAGTCATCACATGATTTGATGGATCCCTCTCACGACTTACCTTCAAATTTTGGTATGTCAGCTTTGAGCGACTTATGAGGGCATTGACGGCCGGATTCGATAATAGAAAATAGGATCATTAGTAAGGCGCGTCAATCTGGTAAATCCAAAGTTGCAATGAACGGTAGCGACGGTTAGGGTCACGAAAACCTTGAGAAGCCAAAGCCGAGATCCGGGAGGCGGATACGGGATAACTAGGAATTGGATTAGCATTGGGATATTGTATAACCTCCACGGATAACCGGGATGAATCGGACCATGCCCGGGGTTGTTGATAAGTATAACCGGAGTATGGTGATAGCTCGGATTCGAACATAGGGGCCGTATTGCGGCTGTCCTTGGTATGGTTGATAAGTAAGGCGAGGTTGACTCGTAACAATGCTACTCATGCGCGGATTGTCTACGGGAGCATCTGAGCTGTAGTACGAGTTGTAGGCCACGGGCGGGGTACGAGAGACTTGAGGGATTTGCCGGATACGGGGATAGCCGAACTCGGGGGCTACGGACACTCCGAGAAATAGGTGTAACGGGTTGAACGGACGTTGCGGCGATTTACAGCGGTTGGGGCGGAGTCGAGGTGTACTAGGCCCGGCCTGTTGAGCTGAACTAGGTGCGGGGAGTTTGAATAGTTGGGCGACCCGAGCTGCTGAATTGAACCGAAACCATTGGGCGACCGGGTTGATAAAGGTAGCTGCACATTAGGGCTGCAAAAGTGTTGATATTGGGACGGATCCCACACCATCATTCCGAGTGCTTGTCCGTAGAAGGTTGAACGTAAGGACCAAAACACAGTTGAACGTAGGGTTGATAATAAGGTAAAGTTCCGGTTCCTTGAATAGATGGTTGACCGAGTAGAACTGCTGGTATCCTTGTATTAGAGTGCGCCCTTGAGGTTGATAACCTTGAGGGCACGTGTCTTGGAAGGCTGAGGTTGTTAGGGACCACGAGGAGCATATTGAGTTTGGGGTTGACCTTGAGGAATGTCTTGTCCTTGGGGTTGGTAACCTTGAGGTATGTCTTGTCCTTGGGGGCACGCAAAATAATATTGATCTACCGTTTGTCTGGGAAAAAGCTACCTTGAGGTTGAGCCCGGTGTAAGCTGACTACCTGTGGGGTTGCCCCCAGGCCGGTGATTGTCCACCACGAGGTTGCCCCCCAAATGGTAAGCTTTGAATTCCCACGGAGGTTGACCCCGAGGAAGACGGCGCATGCAGGCTTGAGGATTAGGAATATTACCGGACATCATGAAAACTTGCTGCTAGCGTTCGACGTTTCAATTTTAAGTCCACTAAGACCGAGATGATAACACATTTTCGATAGGTTGAGGGAGTTGCTCCTGAGAAAGTACCGGACAAAGGCGATATCCGCTGGGAAACGGAGAAGGACCACCATGTAAAAAAGATTCGGGCGTTTGCGAAAAGCATGGACGACTCTCCGGCCATAATAGATGACGGATAGTAACCTGCAGGGTGTAGGATGGAATGGAGCTCGAGGTGGATAAAAAGTAAGACCCGGATTCTCTAAAAAATCGAGTTAAAGAAAGATGCCGGGGATTAGTTCGAATGGGGTGTAGAAAATGGATTCACGCTCCCTAAGATTTAACGATTGAGGGGAGTTGGGAAGAGATATGTCTTCGATACGGATTAGTAAGTTCTTCTATATAAATTAGTCCGAGAAGGAAGATTTTCGATGTAATGATATTTCTAACCCTTGGTGAACCTAGATCGCTAGAAGTTGGTGAGATAAATCTGAAGATGTTTCTAACACGGGAAGATTCGGTTTCGAGCTCGAGATTTCGGGTTCGTCGAGATAATTCTCTGTAGGAGAAATATTTTCGGTGACTTCGAGCGAAATCGGTTCTTGAATATGATACTGTTGTGGGAATTTGATGATCGGGATGTATCACAATAGCGAGCTTTCAGCCACGTTGATCTAATTCTACGGCTACGTGATAGTACCAGGCAGCCGAAGCCCTTCTAAATGACTGGTGTAAATTCGGGGGTTTCCCTTGTATTCTCGGGATTGTCTCGGCAATTCCGCCACGATGAAAAAATTATCTAATCACACGCATGACAAAGAAAAATTTCAATGAAAACACCTAAAGTCTCTAAGAAACAAACAATTGAATCATACGCTTAAAAAATCTAAGAGTTCAAACCACACACAAACAAGTAACTTTCCGTACTAAAATCACTAGTTGGTGATGAAATCCAACTTAGTAGAGTTTTAACACGAAAGGCGGTTGGAACGATTACCCACGACAGCACAGCAATAAACAGACCTGGCACAAGTTTCTTCACATAACCATCTCGAGTGAAGAGAACCCCCCGGAGAGTCCCAAGTGAGTCTAGTCGACGTACGTGTTCCGGGTACGGTGGGATCTTCCCTCCACGTCACCTTAGGAAAGAATCCTAAAGATTGTGGCCTCTAAGGTTACCAAGGCTGAAACAAATATACACAGGGGAGCGGTCTGCGATCCGACACACACGCAGGGGCGAGTAGCAAGCTTCAATCCCCTTGAAGGCTCCTTGAACGAGATCCAAGGTTTACTGAAACAAGTGACCCACGGCTCCTCGACAATGGTCTGTCAGAGGTTTACCGTTTTTTTAATACGTGTATATCTCTCTATCGTTCCCAATGAGGAAGGATTGATTACCCCCACTGGTTCGAGATATGATCTCGTGCTTAACTCCTTTAAGAGGAGCTTCCCAGAGCATACATGCAACAATTTGGAATTCTTCCTACCGCATAGATATATCTACTTGTTTGTTTTATCTACCTTGGAGAGTTAATTACTCCCTACTCCAAGATACTAGCCTAAGCTATGTTGGTGATGAGAGCCCTAAAAATAAAAAAGATTACTAGATGAATTTTATTTAAGCGTTACTTTTAAGAGATTTGCATTTCTTAAGTCAAATGGGCGCTGAAATGGAAACTTTGTATGATGTGAAGACCTCGACCTCCAAAAAAACACTAGAATGCACCTATGATGATATTCAATTCTTTTTTTCTTTCAATGAATTTTCTATCTAAAGAAGAGTTAGAGATGCGACTTTCAAATTTCTTCTTCGAACATGAAAACTAAGTGAAAGAAACTATTTGTCTTTCGTTTAAACTATCAAAGCTCACAAGAAAAACTATTTTCTTTTCCAAACAAGAAGCTACAAAACAATTCTCTTTCGAAAAGAAATCTACAAAAAATTAAAACTATTCAAAACTATGAAGACTAATCTTAAAAAACTAATCTAAATTGAGTAAAAGCTTTTTAGAGTTTTTTTTATGAATGTTTCTCTTAGTTATTGAGCCAACTAAGAATCTATCAAACGGATCAAAAACACTCAAAATATGTTTTCCAAAACACTCAAAGAATAAATGAAATTCAAAACTTTTCAAACAAGTTCTTTTCGAAGATTTGCAAAGAAATCAAAAAGGTTTAATTTCTCAAACTAGAGATGTTTTCACAATGAGGTCGGATTCAATAGACAAAAAGAGATCTTATGTGATGCGAGATACTCTGAGTGTCAAAAATTTGAATCACTACAAAAAGGCAGAAAGCAGGAAAAATAATCCAATCGGCAAAAACTTCTAGAAAATCATTCAAAATCGCGGCAACATTGGAGTTCATAAACAATGATGATTCTTGATAGACACAATAACCGATGCAGGGCGAAACCAAAGATCTAAAAATTAACCGAGGAAAAAAGAAACCTAGAGATTTTTCAAAATTTTTACTGAGGTCCGCATGTAAGCGGTGTTAACAGGTGCGGTCCCGCTATGTATTCTATAAAAAACTGTGCGAAGCGCCCGCATCATGTGATTATGCGAGTGCGGTCTAGCAAAAATGATAGAAAAAATCCAAAATACTTCTAAATTTTTCACAAAAACGGAGAAAAAATTTAAAGCACCCGGACGGATGTGAATCAATCAAAAAACCGGAAAAAGAAACCTTTTTCTCAAGTCAAAAATCAAAGAGAACCAAGAACAAACAAAAGTTCTTCCCCGGTGGAGTCGCCATTTTGTTGTGTAGATTAATCCCGATCTTGCGGACAAGACCGATCTCTCTAGTACAAAGAGGTAACTAGCAACAAAACGGCCAATTATACTAATCTCTCTCTAAGCATATGCAATTTATAAAAAACACTTTACGGGTGCAAGGCCTACCTTATATCCAACGCTTTGCTTGCTTACTTGATTTTGTTGAAGTCCTTCCCAGTGCTGAAAGAAACGTCCTTCGTATACACCAATCACAAACAAGGAAAAGATTAAAGCAGCACACCTGCATAGACATTATCATAAATCATACTTATCATAATGATCAGAATTTATGAAATAAACCACAAATTGACAGTTTAATGAGAGAAATGAGTATATTTGTATTAACTTTAAAGATAGAAAACCTTTACAACACATTGCCTTGATGTTGTGCGGGTCCTCCGGAGTCCCGGCAGGGAATCTCCTTTACTACGACAAGCATTGCACTCTTTGAGACTAAGACAAATGAGGATAAGTGATTTAACCTCACAGGAAAATCTTAAGTTACTCAAGTCTAAATCTCAACAGCATTTAACTTCAAATCTCATAAGCTTGAACTCCCTTTGAGGCTACACAAGGCCTCTTTTTATAGTGAAAGAGAGGAGGTTTCTAGTTCCAAATATGAAGGGATAGAATCCTCCTTCAAAGGGATAAGCTCCTTACATCAAGGGGTTAGCTCCATTAAGAGAGGGATGCATGAACCCGGCTTCAAAGCGTATCCATTCCGAAAAATTCCCGTCTAGAATCTTCTAGAATTCACTGGAATTCACTTTTTAATCTTCATTTTCTCGCCTTTTTATGTTTTACGGAGGTCCGCACCCATTACACAAAGAACGTGCGGTATGGTTCCACGTATGCGGTGAGCTTTAGGTGCGGGACCGCGAGGAATGCATAGAGAAAGTGCGATACCAATTCTTTAGGGGATTTTTGAGGATTTTCTTCGATTTTGAAGCTTGATATGAGGAGACTGGTATATTAGACTTGCAAAAGGAGGAAGTATGAGTAATAATGAGCTTATATGGGTCGGCGAGAATGTCAAGGTGACAATTTTCGGTGTAACACTCATACCCTCTACGGTTCTTCCGAGATATTTCCTATGATTTTATAATTTTGACACTTATTTTACCATAGGCATCGATTCATATATTGACTCATGGTATTTTTAGTTTAACAGGGTCACAAAACCTACTCTTCTGCATATATCTCGTCTATTTGTAATAACCTAATTATCTCTTCTTGTTATTTTCAAATTACAATTCTTCTCGTGTTTATATCTCTTTTATGCCTTGACCTACATGGGAAGACTATTGTTCACTTCATGTTTATAACCTTAGATCTGACCTATTTGTCTAATTTTGTCCCCTTCAGTTTTTTCTTTAATGGAATTTGACATCATTTTAAACTTATCTTGGCATTTAGGAATTACCAAATTTCTCATCCCTTGGCACTAGCTTGAACCTTTGAACGATTTGGTGCCATGACCACTGGATTATCACTTGTTGGCTTATTGGCTTTGTTGGGCATTAGATGTCCCTTTTCTTTCTGCGTCATGTTATGGCCCGATGACTGATGGCTAGATAGGCTTAGTTCCCTAGTGCCTAAAACTTAGTGTCGTATGACCATGGATATGACCAGAAGCATAACACCTGTTGGGTTATCAAATAAACCAATGAATATTATATGATAGGTTGATGGATCAGTGGTTAGATGGTCCGATGGGCTTGAATGCTTGATAGGCCCAATGGGATCCACCATCTTTTCTTTGGCCCGATGAACACTACTCGATATTCTTCCAAGCTTTCGATGACCCGAAGTCAAGATAAGGGACCCATATCTTTGGCTAAAAAACAACACAAAATTATTATTAGAAAACGGTCTTGGCATAAATATCAAGACCCTTGGGTATGCCATTTCAACCATGGTGGTACAATCATGGTTTCCACATGGTCCCCCTTCCACTTAAACACAACTATATGTCCTACCAAATCGCTTGCCACATCATCTACCATGTCATTGTGCTACTGTGTGGACCATTGGCCACCCAAAAGTGCCAATTTTTCCTACCACATGTCATTACCTCAACCTTCCATGTCACCTACATGCGACCTAGTATCCATGTTTTGTGCTACCTATCCTACCATGTGTTTCGGGTTCTCGGTAGTGAGATGTCAAAAAATTAATTTTTTTTGATATAGGGCCAATGGCCCAATGTCCAATGGGCTAATATGCCCAATAAGCTCTTAGCCTATGAGTGTTATCCTACTATCCCCTCTATGTCCATAGGTGATGACTGGGGGCTTAAATTTCTCAATGCTTGGCATTCTAAACTTCTTACCCTTTCAATATTTTCCTCCTATTACTTTGGCTCTATTGGCTTCATGTTCTCCCAGCCATCTCAGCCTGGTACACACAAATGCTAATTGGTGATGACGATCTCTATCAAATAACATGGTAAATTTTCTTACATGCCTTGGAAGAGTGTTGAGGGGGGCTGGTCATAGGTGGTTTCCAAAAACTACTAGTGTCCTTGTGCTGCTTAAACTACCCCCACACGTCCTCATGGTTTATAACTTGGGTGGCATTGGGAACCCCCCTACCCCTTTTAGTTAAATGAAGAGCACATTGAGACCCCCACAATGGACATAAGCCATTGATCTCATTCCTAACTTGTTGAACTTCAAACATGAATTTCTGTTAGTTATTGGGGATTTTGATGAAGTTTCATATATCGTTGGAAAGGTCTCAAAATAGGTTATCTAATTGGACCTGTTTCATGCTCTTTTGGATAAAGAAACAAGTGGAAAAAATCCTACAAAGATATACTACCCAAACTAACATCATCCATGAAAAAAATCAATGAGAATGGATACTCAAAGCAATAATTAAATTAATGACATAATGAACAATCAACATTATCCTCTTGAACTTGACATCATTAACACACATTCAAAAATATACCAACACACTCAACCATCTCCCCTTTTGGTAAGTCATTAATGGCTTTGGTATTGACTACCCCTGTCAGTCTGCTCATTCTCCATCTCCATGTATGCTCAATCTCCATATTTAATGTTTGTGCTCACATTTCATCTCCAATTTTTGATCACTCTCCCCCTTTGACGTCAATGGAAAATGGTTCATGCTATTCAAACTGCAATTTTTGCTCATTGTCCCCATTATTTCTTGTTCTCTAAATGTTGATACCAAATATTTTGTTATTGTACCAATTTGCTACCACATCAATGTTTGGTCAGAGAAGAAAAAAAAAAAAAAAAACATTCCTCTTATACCAATTGACTAGGTTGTATTTATGATGTTATACAATTGGACACATGCATGCTAATGGCTATTCCAAGAGCCAAATTATCATATTGCTTTAATATGACAACCTGGTCATGATAATGGCCATTGAAACTAATTTTTTTAGCCACTTATATCAATTGCAATGATTCATATGGTATAGGGAAAGTAATATTTGAATGATACCAATTTACATAAGATAAGCATATGAGGCAATAAAAAATTCCATTTCGTCATGTTTCTTGGTTAAATACTATTCCTTGAACACATGCTACTATTGATCTTGCAGCTCCCCCTAAGTTTATTCTATTTTATTCTATTTGAACTTATAACATACAACTAGTATTCTTGACAAAATTGAACAACTACCTTCTTTCCTTTTGCTTGTTTGATATTCTTGCAGACCTGTCTTTACTTCACTTGGGCCCTACGCTGATTTCATTATTCACGTCACTTTTTAATATTGGAGAAGCTGGTTCATATCTACCATTCTTGCATTCCCATTTCCTTGATGGATCCCTTAATTTATTGCTTCATTTGAGGGTTTTACCTGAATATAAGCTCCTCATACCAAGTCTATGCCCAATTTTCTTTCATGAAACATTACTTTTTGTAATCATAACTATCCTAGGCTCTCCTTCGGTACTTTTTCTCACAAATATTCTAGCTATTATGATTTCTCTAGAAAAAAATTCTTGTTGCTCATCAGCCTTCTCAATTATATAACAATTGTTATTCCTTTTTCCAAACAAAACATTATATGGTATCACAACCTCTCTACTCCTCAACAAAACTTGTTGTAGCATTTAGTCTTACTTCTATATGCATACATAGTCACATTCATTGTCCTTTATTAGAGATATCACTAATGTGGACACTCTTATATATTTTGATGTGCACCTTGTGGATATTGCATGGTGTTAAGGGCTACAGTTGTGTATTACTGCTTTCATTGATAATGTGAAGGATATATTACTTCCAATTTACCTTGGTTATCTGTATTTCCTTTTAGTAAATATACACTATCTGGAGTCCTCTTGCCACTGATTTTCCAGATTCTTCCTTCCTTATTTACATCATTTAGAATTAAATGTGATTTCATCTTCTCTATCAACCATTTTTATCACACTTATAATATTATTCTTTAATCCCTCAACAAATAGGAAATATTTAGCTTTTCCTTTTTCATTATCAAGGCTAACTAATCATTTTCCCATTATTTTGGTTCATGTATTGTCTCCAAGATGACATTGCCACCTTTGATTTCATTTATAGTGATAAATGTGCCCTTATTTCCTATCATATGATGAGAACATCTACTATCTATATACCACTTATTATTTATATTTTGAGCACTCAAATCTAAAATATAGTTCTCTTGCTGCCCTTGCTTCTTTCTCCAGATCTTCTTACTTTTATTTTTGTTGATCACACGTGATTCTATTTTCTTTTCCTTGATATAAATATGTTCTCTCTGATTGATTTTCATTAAGGAATCTATCAACTTACTTCCACAATATTTTCCCTTGTACCAAAATTGTTATATATGTAACACTCAACATGATCTAAGAAGGGGGAAAAATAATTTTGAAATGGATAGCATTTTTTTCATACCTTTTAGAGTTGTTGATAACATACACATTATTTGGGTCTTAAATGATTGCATCCTTGTATTAATATTACTTGGATTTCTTGAATAATGTCTACAATCTGTTTCCCATAAGTGTATTCTACAAATATTTTGATCTTCTTGCTCAGTTTCTCATATGGAGAGCAAGAAGATGATTCCTCTTTTTCACTTTCCTCATACCATTTATCTTGTTCCATCTCTTTAAGTTTTTTATTTGCTTCCCTTTACAATATCTCAAGAAGATCATGATGTTCCTATTGTGCTTCATCCATAGGTAGTTCTTCAAAGTTTTGTTGTTCTTCTATGTCCTAGATCTCAATGAGAGGTTCCAATGTGTGATCTTCTCCTATCATTTTTTTCTGGATTTCCTAGGGAAGAAGATAAATCGTTTCTTCTTTTAAATGATTTCTAGTTCCAATTTCTTCTTTGATATTGTTCTGGGGTATTAGGATGTGTATACCATCTTTTTAGAGGGATGTGATTGTGTATCATCCTTGAAGGTTTCATCTTACTGTTATTCTCTTTCAGGATTTTCTATGAAGTTATTTCTTTCAAGGAAATTTGCCCAAGTTTCCTCTGTTGTGTTTTTCAACTGGTGTTCAACAAGAATTTTTATTAACCCATGTTGGTAATAAC
Organism: Pinus albicaulis; assembly: GCA_034641835.2. Classification (NCBI taxonomy): domain Eukaryota; kingdom Viridiplantae; phylum Streptophyta; class Pinopsida; order Pinales; family Pinaceae; genus Pinus; species Pinus albicaulis. The sequence goes on along the minus strand of CM076577.1, from coordinate 956,973,409 downwards.
TTGTCTCTTTCCTATCATTTTTCCCTCTGACACCTTCAATCATTTTCAACAAATTCATTGTGAAGAAATATGGGACGTTAACCTTATCTTCTCCTCAGATATGCTGAAGGATTTTGATGTGGTACATATGTACCACACTGTATCTTCCATCACATGCTATATATTTCATGACAATAAGGATAATTTCCCTCCAAGGATCTCGAAACCATTCTCTTATAACTCTCTTATTCCAGTTAACAGTCCCTTTTCTAGATTTTTGGAAAAATAAATTCCAATCTTTTCCTTTGAAATGTTGTCCCCTATGATATCTATCTCCTATCTTAGGAAATACTGTGGCCTAGGCTATGTAATCTTCTATGATTGGAATGTTTACATCACCTATGACTGTCTTTCCCTTTTGAAAGTTTGTGAAAAATTCTTATGTTACCTTATTGTTATACCCATTGTATTTGCCCAAAAATTCTAACAAACCAACCTTCTGAAGTTCTTTGGTACTCTCTTGTAACCATTTCTCTAGTTGAAATTCAATTGGTTAAATTCTTCTTCATTCCATTTGAAACTCTGTTTTTTTTTATGTATACATTCCTAAGTAAAAAAAACATTCAATGAAGTCTTCATTTAACAAAAAAAAAAATTCCTTTTTACCCTCTTCTTATTTTCAGATTTCGATTTCTGTGTTTTTAAACGAAGTTTTTGTTTTCTTAAAAAAATTGAATAGTAATTTCTCCAATTTCCAATCACTATGTAATTTCAAATGGCATCTCTGTACATACCAGTAGAGGTCGATTTGGTGTTTCCCTCTATTTGAAAAACCCTCTGTCTCTGCTCCTGTGTAAAAGAAATCGACTTGCAAATTGTGACCTTATGTGTGCTCATGTGTATTAAAAGAAACAAAGGTTGATTTGAAAAGGGATTCATAAAAATCTATTTCATTCCTTTGAGTCAAGTTTTTCTATCACTTATATCACTGTTAACTCTCAGTTTTCCCACCAAGTCTTCCTAAAAATCAGAAAATAAATTTCATAAAAACCCTCTTTGAGACATGACTACCATGCAAAAAAACTTATGAGGATTTTTGTGCGAAGATACTAGGATATCTTACCTTCCTTAACTCCAGATTTTTTTCTATTGTTCTAACAGTAAATATCGTTCTCTTGTTTCAACTTTTGATTTCTTGGCTCAATCATCATTGCACTTACACTCTACAACACTGGCACTTTCCTTCAAAGACACTTCAGTAACAGTCACACTTCACAATGCTTTACATATCTTGTACTCATGGCATTTTGGCTTACAATGCTTCAATCTTCACACCACTCCACAGCTCTTGCACTCTCGATAGTTTGGTTTACAATACTTATTAATGCTTGGAAATACTTACACGACTTTTGAATGCTTGGAAATTTGGTTTTCAGTACACCGCTCCACATCTCTTGTATTCTCTACAACTTAGTTTAGAATACACCACTCCACAACTCTTGCACTCTCGACAACAATGCAACACTCCACAACACTTCCACGATTTTTTCACTCACAAAAAATTTCAAATTTTTATGACTTCTGAAAATTCGGATTTATGATTATCAAATGAGTTTTAAAATTGTATATACTTTCTTCTTATTTCATTTTATTTTTATATCCTTTCCTTGAGTTGTTTTATTTCATTTTTAGAGCTGTAGGATGACCCATCATCACAAGTTGTAGGCAGACATTTCATTTTTGAGTTGTAGGTAGGCAGACTTCATCATTTCATTTGTAGGTAGATTTCATCACTAAATTGTAGGTAGAGCCATCGTTGAATTGTACAGAATCTTATCTCTCTGAAGTATAGGAAAAATGGATGATGGAAATTTCATGATTCGATTTCTTAACTCTTCATGCTTTTGATGAAAATAACGGGGCAGTATTTTGATGATAATGAAACAAGGCATTCACATTTTCTGTTAATGATAACGAAAAAAGAATGATATCATTTTTATTTAAGGAGATTCTCTATTAAACCATGATAACTCCATTCTTCTTGTAATCATTTTCATGCATGAAAATTTGGAGTTTTGATATCTCTCTTGTCATATTTTGAATTTCGTTCTTCATATGTTTCTCAAAAGGCTTTTCTTTTTTAAATGACCACTTTAGGGTCATTTAAAAACTTATGACCTTATTTAAAACATAATCTCTTTATTTCAATTATATGTCTTGTATTTTTTAATAGGAAATCCTTGAAAAATAAACTCGTTCTCTTTCATTTTGCTTGATACTAACCCCCATCTTATCTCTTTTTCAAAGATTATTTTCTACTTTCCTCTTTTGTCTTGTTTTTGCAGACAAGAAAAGAATGTTTTCTTTCTGATTATGGTTTAATGTTTAAAGGTATGGAAAATATGGAAGTTATGGAAGATTTGAAACAAGGGTAGGTTATGGCTTAGTGTTTTAAACGTAATGAAAGTATGGAATATGTGTAAGAAGTTCTATGTAAGATACATCAAGGTTAATTAGTCCTTATAATTACAAGTGTTTATTTAAAATTAAAAAAATTAAAAGAAAAATCCTAACTTGTAGAACATTCCCTTAGTTTGATTGTAGGCTTGTTTGTAGAAGTAGCTCTTTTGATTGGTTCTATGATGAATTAGCTTATAGATTGGTTCTTCCTTGCCTTTGAGATGAAGTAGCTTCTTTTCTTCAAACTTTTCTGCATAAATGAAAGTGTCTTTGAAGATAATTCTATAATGAAAATTGCCTTTTCTTTAAATGCTGACTCTCAATGTTACATTGGAAATGTTGTCCTTTGCTTGTGCAGGTACTTTTCTAAAGAATAATGCAGGTTCTCTTTGGAGAATAAGCTTGAATGATCAAGTCCCTTCCTGCATGATGATATATTTTGAATGATCATGTCCCTCTGCATGATGATAGATGTTGAATGATCAGGTCCCTCTGCATGATGATATATGTTGAATGACCAGGTCCCTCTGCATGACGATAGATGTTGAATGATCAGGTTCCTTTGCATGATGATATATGTTGAATGATGGAGAAAAATGACAAAAGCATAACTTCTTCCCCCCTTTATTATTGTTAGACTTGAGCTCAAGTCTTTTATTTTGAACTTGATAACTCTAGCAAAAGAAATGATGTTTTATTATTGTGAATTATAATCAGCCAATATGGATTGGTTTTCAAATTAGAATTCTGAGTTTATGTTGTGCCAAATCTCTAGTATTCACAGCTAAACCCCCTTTTTTATTCATTTTATTAATTTTTTTTATTGATTTTTTTTTTAATGATGAGTTTTGGTAGGTGTTCCCAACGCCTCCATCTCATTTTGCTGCACTATTTTCTACAAGAAATCTTCTTTGTTTATAGGCTTATTTTATAACCTTGGCCTATACCCATTAACCAAAAATGAAATCTTCTCTTCATCATTTGTTTTAATTTTGACTGAACCACTGTCATATATGTCTTTAATTTCATATGGATAAAGCGAGTGTGTTGTGAACTTGGCTTGAAAGTATTTAAACTTTGAATCAAATAATAATGCCCAGTCTCCCACTTTGAATTGCTTCTTCTTGATGAATTTGTCGTGCCATGTTTCTCTTTATTGTTGAATGATTTGAGTATGTTGTAGTGCTTGTTTTCTAATTTCATCTAATTGATCAACTGAATTATTCTTTCTTTTTTTTTCCTCTTCCAAGTCCATCCCTAAGTCAACTGCCAATTAGTAAGTGTGAATTTGAAATTAAATAGGGAGTAAGACTTGCTTACCATAGACCGATTGGTAAGGAGTGAAACCTGTTGCGTTCTTCCAAGTGATTCTATACCCCCACAGAGCTTCATGAATCTTGTCTGACCAATCTTTTCAATTCATTCTCATGGCCTTCGTCATTATTTCTTAAAGAGTCTTATTGGTAGATTCCACTTGGCTATTATCTTGTGGATGATAGGGTGTATATTTGTGATGCTTGATTTTGTACTTCTCTGCTATGTATTGAACCAATTTAGAAGTAAATTGTGCTCCTTGATCGATGAAAATTTCTCTAGGGACTCCAAATCTAACAAAAAATTCCTCGAAGAGAAAATTAACCATTGTTCGTTCTATTGCTCTACGAAATACTTTTGCTTCCACCCACTTAGTCACATAGTCGGTACATACCAAGATGTACTTTTTCCATTTGACAGTGAATTAATAGGCCCAATAAAATCAAGTGACCACTTTTCAAATGGTTCTATGAGGACTTGAGGCTTCAGGGGAATTTCATCAGATGCTAGTGGTTTGCCCATTATTTGGCAGTTGTCACAACTTCTGAAATATTTCTTCGAGTATTTAAAGATGGATGGCCAATAGTATCCCACATGGAGTATTTTGTACATTTTCCTCTTATCTGCAAAAGTTCCACCACAAGGCTCATCATGACAAGCTTTTAAAATATATATTATTTCATATTTTCCTACACATCATCTTATGCTTATATCAAAACCAGTATAAAAGAGATCTCCATTAAGCCATGTATATCTAGCACTTTCTTTAATTACTTTTCTCTTTTATCTTGATGTAAAGTGTGGAGGTAGTTTTCCCGTTGATAAATAATTGGCTATATCAGCATACCATGGAGTGATAACTGATATTGCAAATAAATGTTCTTCAAGAAATCTATCTGAGATAGGAACAATCTCACCAGATGTATGAAGTCGACATAGAAAATCTGCCACTTGATTTTCCCTTCTTGGCCGATCTATGATAGTAATGTTAAACTTCTGCATCAATAACAACCATCTAGTAATCCTGCCATTAGTAATCTTTTTATTCATTAAATATTTATTGGCAGGATGATCAGCATGAATGAACACTTCATATCCTAATATGTAATGCCTAAATTTATTTACTGCATGCACTACAACAATCATTTATTTTTCAGTAACAATATAATTCAACTCAGTTGGAGTTAATTTTTTTTTGATGAAGTAGATTGCATAGTGTAGTTGGTTCTTTTTTTTCCCTAATGATTCTCCTACTGTTGTATCTGATGCATCTGTGGATATGTGGAATGGAAATGACCAATTTCGTCCTCTAAGAATTGGAGTTGTGTACAATTTTGTTTTAATTTCTCAAGTTCATTTTGGAAATTATTGTTCCATTGAAACTCTACATCCTTTGTAGGCAATTTAAATAAAGGCAAGGCTATCTTACTAAAATTTTCAATGAATATTCGATAGTAGCTTGCATTAAACCATAAAACTCCTTACTTCTTTTTGAGTTTTTGGCGGTAATAAGTTTACAATGACATGTATTTTAGTTGGATAAACATTTATTCCACAAGTTGAAACATGGTGTCCCAATACTATCCCCTCAGTTAACATCATAAAAAATTTCTAAATGTTAAGAGATAGATTAGTGTCAATACATATTTGTAAATTTTTTTCTAAATTTTCTAAACAATCATCAATTGTATTCCCATAAACAGTGAGATCATCCATGTAGACTTCTACACATTCATGTATAAGATCAACAAAAAGGGCTAGGAAAACTCTTTGAAAAGTAGTTGGTGCGTTACATAATGCAAAAGCTAACACATTGTAAGCATATGTTCCCCAAGGACATGTAAATGTAGTTTTATCCTGATCTTCTAATGCTATCTTAATTTTATTATAACCGCTAAATCCATCAAGAAAATAAAAGTACTTTTTCCCTGCTAATGAATCTAGGACTTGATCAATGAATGGCAGTGGGAACTGATCATTTAGTGTTGCTTTGTTTAACTCTCTATAGTCTACACAGATTCTTCATTTTCAATTTTTCTTGGGAACTACAACTAAGGGAGAAACCCATTGACTCTATGAGATAGGGTAGACAAAACCTACCTGCAATAATTTCTGCAACTCTTGTTTTGCGATCTCTTTCATCATTGGATTCATCCATCTTTGTGTTTGTATTACAGGCTTGATATTTTCATCCATGTAAATGTGATGCATGCATGTTTTTGGATGAATTCCCTGCATATATGTATAATCCCAAGCGAAATATTTTGAGTATTTCTTTAGTATTGCAATTAATTGGTCTTCTTGTGACGATTGTAAACTTTTTCCAATATTAAGATTCCTTCTAGGGCTGATTTGAATTATTTTACTTTAAGAGCTTGTGATTGAGTTAACAGGAAAAATAGCTTCAAATGACGTTTGTAATGAATTAATAGTGCAATTTTCCTGAAAACATTTAATCTTCAAAATTTGACTTGTAGCTTCACATTGGATGGTTCTAAGATGCTCAGAAATATTAGGTTCCAAAATGAAAAGATCCATTAATTCCTCATTATCTTCTTCTCTAAAATAGAAGGCTTGAATTATGGTTAAAATAGGCTGAGTTTCTTCTTTTTGTTCATTAGGCCATGATAATAAATATGGAGATTGAGCAAGAGGATATAGTGTTATGAGATTCCTTTAATTTCCATGTGATATGATCATACTTCCCGCTACATCCAATGAAGGCATTTGTTGTGGCTATCCATGGTCTACCAAGTATTAAAAGATGGCCTCCTAAATTTGACTTTGGTTGTAGGACTAGGAAGTCTACAGGATATTCACATGAATCCAAAGAAACAATGACATCCTCAAGTACTCCTTCTGGCACTACTTTAGATCTATCAGCTAATTCCAAAATTGTAGTGGCAGGTCGGATATTAGGCAAGTTTAAACACTTCGTAGTTTCAGTTGTCATGACATTGATAGCAAATCCTAAGTCAATTAAAGTTTTTGAGACTAAGAGATTGTTACCATAGGTATTCCAGGGTCAAAATATTTCTCAACTGTTTTATTTGTTGACATTAGACTGGCTAATTTCCCAATGAAATGGATTGTACGTGGATCCTTATTTATCTTGCCAATTTTTTTGATGCATAATTCCTTAATTTCTTTTTTATAGATAGGAATATCTTTTATAGCGCGCAATAAAGGAATTTTAACATAATAAATTTTCAATTCATCCAAAATATCAAATTCAGGAAGAGGAACTATATTTTTTTTCTCTAATAACCTTTCTGGAAACGAAAGTGTTTGAGTTGTTATTGTTCTATTTTTCTGAATTTGATGTTCTTCATCATGTTTTTCAAGATTTCTCCCCTGTTCAACTTGCCCTTGTATAATCACAGGAGAGTCTTTTTGTAAAATATTCCTAGACCCATGTTTTGAATGGGAAGGATGGAGTATGATGTTCCTTCTTCAATATTGTAAATTTGTCTTTTCACTTTTTACTTGGATTTGCTACTGGTTGAGCTGGTAATTGAGTTGGTCTAGGTGGAGGTTGGCTATATGGAAGTTGAAGTTGTTGAGGTTGAGTTAATGCAGGAAATGGTTGTCGTGGAAATGGGTTTGATGGAGGGGGTTGCTGGAATTGTTGATATGGAATTGGTTATTGAGGATGTCATTGTTGGTATGAATATTGAGGATAAGGTTGGTATTGTTGCTGATATGGTTTTTGAGGATAAAATCGTTGTGAAGGATGAGCTACATAAGCATATCCTCGCCAAATTTGTGAAGGTGGGTTTGGGATTTACTATGGAGGCCAAGCTTGCCATGGAATAGGAGCATTACATGAGAATTGAGCAGGATATTGATAATTATGAGGAATTTTTTGAGTAAATTGTTGAGGCAAATTTTGAGGCATACCTGTAAACCATGGTTGCCAAGTTCTTCTGGGTGCCAAATAGTAAAGAGATTCAATCCCTTGTCCTTCTTCCATTGATTCTACCTGCAATTATTTGAGTCTTGGGAAATTATTAGGAATTTGGCTTTTGTGATCCATAAAATGTGTATAAGAACTTTCGGTGAAAATCACATGTAAGAAAATTTGGTCAATGCGTTTCGAACTAGCCAGTGTGGTTCATCATCATGATAAGATGAGAAATCTGATCAAGAAACCTGTTTAAATAGATAAGGACAACTCCAACTGACCATTGAAAAAAACAGCTAGTTTGACTAGAATGAGAAATTGAATAAAATTTTATCATATTTTATTATTTTTTAATCTTAATTCTATTATATTTTAATTCTAATTTGATTATATATGAATATAATCTAATATTAATACTTTTTTAATAATTTAATATTAATAATTTTTAAATATAATTTAATATTTATTATTATTTTAATACTTTAAATTATATGTTATATAATTAAAATTCATTAATGGTTAAAAAAAATATAGTAGTAATAATAATAATAATAGTTAATTAATTAATAAATTTAATATTTCTAAATAGGTAATTTTCAAATTAAATCATAAGAATCATACTAACAAAAATTAAAATAATAAAACAAAAGGAATAGACAGGGAGAGAGGAACCGATAGCTAGAGAAGAGGGAACGACAAGAGGGAGCACAGGGTAAGGGGAAAAAACAGCTAAGAGTGAAGGGCAGGAATCCAATATCTGCTAACACTCCACCCATCATCCCTATTAAGGTTAAACAACCTCTTTTTGATTTCCAAGGCTTCGCTCAACTTTGGGAAATTATCATTTGAATGATTTGCTATACATAGTCCACAAACCTGAATACGCTCTAAAGGACATTCCTTGAGTGGATGTTTCTTTCTAAATTTAGGAAAAAATATTGATAGTACCTGATCTTGTTCATATTTCTATTTCTTGGCTTTTAGTACATCGACCTATATGCCTAATGTGCTCAAGATATCATTTTTAAAATTCTCAAATAAATTCTCTAATTCTGCTCTAGTTATGCTCCCTATTTCAGATTTAGTTACTTTTGAATTTACATCTCTTTTCCCACTTTTGGCTCTTCCTCTCAAATAATTTGACATAATTCTGTAGTCTCCTCAAATGGTAAATATGATATGTCTCCTTTTCCCATGACATTGAGAATATCAAGGTATTCATCTCGTATACCTTTGAGAAAAAATGTTTGAATGGTATCAGGATTTAAAGAGTGTTGTTTGGATTTTTGTAAATTGTAAAGAAATAGTTCTAAATATTCTTCTAAACTCTCATCTTCTTATTGAGACATCCTGAATTTTTTTTCCTTTTAATCTCCAGTCCTACAATAGGCTTGATACTTCTTAAGAAAATATTTCCTCATGTCTTCCCAAAAAGTGATAGTGTGTTCTCCTAATTCCATAAACCAATTTAATGTATATACCTTAAGAGTAGCAGGAAAAAGACAAATTTTATTCGTATCATCTGTATAACCATAAGTACGACATAAAATATCAAACTAAAACATGAACGAATTAGGATATTTATAAGGCATTCCATATAAATTCGGTAAAATAGAAGGTGGAATATTCTTCATTTTTACCTCCTATCCAAGAATTGCTCTTATATCTAGAATTGAGAACCCAAAGTTAGCTTCCTGATCATTGTCCATTTCTACATCATGTCATCTCTTATTGTCATATTCTCTTTTGGCATCTTATTCTCTTTTTCTTTCTGCTTCTATTCTCATTTCTTCCTCTCTTTTTCTTTGCCATTCTCTTTCTTGCCTTTCATACTAAATCATTTGTTCTGGAGTTAATATTGGGACATTAGATCTTTGTCGTTCCTCTTCCATTTCTTTCTTAGTTGTTTTTAATGCCTTGATAAGGAGCCGAGTTTGTGTTTCCTCAACTTTTTTTATTTTTTCGAGGATTGGTTGATGTACTTGTTCAACAATTTTTTTTCTTGTATCTCTTTGTTTTCCTCTGAAAGATATTTTTGTTTGTGTTTGTTTTCTTTTTACTTCATAAGCTAACATAGTTTTTCTTTCAAAAAAAGTCAATATTTTCCACGAACGTTGTTTTTCTTCCAATTCTTCTAAATTTTGTTTTCCAGCAACTGTTGTAATTAGTCCTAATGGTCCTGCTCCCATGGATGGTTGAGTGGTTGGGGGGTTTTGTTTGTAAAATATACCATTTTCCTCTCTTTCTCTGGGCATGAAGAAACACAACTAAAAAAAACTCATATTTGTTGTTGTTGTTGGTTTTTTTTATGGAAATGAAAAATGGATTTAACTAGAATTCTACCCTCTAAATGTGCTTCCCCGACAACAACGCCAAAATGTTGGTTCAATTTATGATTTTAAATCATATCATTAATTCTGTTATCAATCCGGTTTTTGTAATATTAGAATCACTACAACATATATGGTCTAGAGTTAGTTTTATACAATTTTAAAACCTAACTAATTGGAATCCATGAGTATTTTTTCTAAGAAAGCTTCATTCTCCCTTACAAGAGAAGGATTCAAAAAGCCTTTAGTGGCAAGGTTAATACTTCCAGATTATCAATTTTCCTTAATGAATCAAATAGTAGTAAACTAATCAAACATGAAATGATAAATTTTGACAAGTTTAGTTATTGAATGTGAAAGAAATATCAAGTCCTCTTACAAGGAGTCAATTCATAATATCTCTTAAGAAAACATATCAACAATAACTTAATCAAAATATAAATAAGATGAGCAACCTTGGACACATCTAGCCTACTAACAGTGAAAGAAACACCAAGCTCTCTTACGAGAGGTCAATTCATAATATTTCATTATAAAACATGTCAATAAGAGTTTAGCCAAGAATTGAATATTGAAAGTAAGTACAACAAACTTAAATGAAGATATAGAAAACTGAAATGAAAAGTACATCAAATCAATATGATACCAAACAAGAAGAAACTAGTGCACAGTCTCGGCAATGGGGGCCCTCCACACTTCCGCTACAAACCTTAGATGAATATCATCTCTGGAATATTTGTTGACTAGATCAAGAATCATCCATAAAACATAATAGAAGAAAAATAACTCTAAACCAATTGGTTTCAATAATTTGAAAAATTCTCCAAATTCACATAGTTAAAGAGATGTTTTCCTCCTCTAAATATCACATATTTATACAAGTATTTTGTAACTAATTGACTAAAAGTTCTAAGATAAATTTATGATATATTTAGATAAGGCCTAAAATTCGAATTCAGTACACCTATCTCTAAAATTTGGGAAAAATCCCTTAAAATCATATTATGTCCATATTCATGCTCAAATAAGGGGATAATTCTGAAAAACTAGTCTGGTTTGACCAACGTTGACCGGCCCTAATCTAGTTGTTATGGTGTGAACCAATAGGTGTTACCTATCCTTGGTTCTCATAGTTTCTAGCTGTGTATTTAGTTTGAGCCCATGTTTCCTACAACCATTACTTCAAACGAGCTATTACAACTTTTTCTAGTTCTATCATAATTTAATTTTAATGCTTAATTTTGACTAAAACACAAAACTAATTAAAAGAAATGATTTATCTACCTTGATGTGAAAAATGGGTGATATTATGATAAGATGATGAGAAAAATTGATAACTGATGAAAATGTATAAGGTAAAAGAAACCAAAATCAAAAGCCAACATAGTGTTTTTCCTAAAAAAATCCTCCTGTTCTAACACTTCTAAATGATGCAACATCATATTCTCTTTGACATCTCATTCTGTTGTTAACTATTATTTCCATGTATAACTATGTTTCCTTCCCTATCAATGTTTCTGAAGCATTCATGCTTTATACATTTGATTGCATATTGTCATGTTTTTTTTTTTGTCGTAAGAATATAGATGTTAGTCCTAGTTTTAGTTTGTCTATATTGCCACTTATTTTTGTAATTCTTCAACATACATGAATGTATAAAACGTAAAATTTATCTTCCTAGACCTAAGGTGTAACTTTTGGTTGACGAGTTTTGAGCATCAAATAGTCTAGGAGTGCACAAGAGATCTTATTTTTCTTCTTTTACCAGAACTTTTTGCTTTTGAGTTTGTGAGAATTGTGGTACAAGCGTAACTCTTCACTTAGTAGGTCTCCAAATGCACTCCTTGTCATGGGAGGCCTTCCTTGGTCATGTTTGCTACTAAATCATCTCCCCTACAACCAGGTGAATGTTAAAAGCCTATTAGTTATCTCTGCATGTCTTGAATAGAGGTTAAATCTAACTTGTACCTGCATATTGTCCAATTATGATTTTACACCATGGATCCTTTCATTATGGAGGTGTATTTTATATTATTTCAAGTAAATTGTCTTTCCAAATGTCTTATTCCCCTTCCATTTTTTTCTCTGTAGATGTATTATTTCATTATCATTCAACACACAACATTCCTCCCCTCTTCTAGAGCTTCTATTGCATCTGAAAATTAATTCTTTGCTTAATATCCAGTTGAGGAATTTTTATTGTTCAGTAATACTTCTCCATTTGGGTGGAATTTATTTACCAAAATTCCTATTGTTGGACCTAGTTATTGATATATTCTTTCTTTTAATTCACTTCCTTAATCACAACTTATTTTCTTATTCCATTTTCTCTTATCACTTCATAAGTTTCCTTTATTAGTACCATAGAACTCTGTTAAATTTGTCTTTTTGCTTCGAGTTTGGTTTTCTTTTGATTTTTTACTGTTCTTCGTTTCATGCATTCACCTTCCTCATCCATTCTAGTTTCTCAATTTAACACCATTTACTTTTAAATTCCTCATTTGGTTATGCATTTCTTTTCATGTTTGACTATTCCCTGTTTTATGTTTTGATTTTCCTCCATTTGACTTTCTCAATTTAACTCCTCCTAATATTTGGACCCTCTCTACACATTCAATCTATAAAGAGTAGGACTATGGCCTATCCATTTCACCTGCACTAATACTTCACAAAATGAAATTAAATTTAGGTATTTACAATTAAAATTAGACTGAGAACATGCTCAACTATTGTTTATCAACTGATTATAATGCTTAGTTTGAAAATATGACAGAAATTATGGGCCAATTTAATGCCAAGATATGGAAACCAATTCTATTTTGTTTGTGATATGCTTCCCCTAATGCAACCCCAATAATATTTGATGAAATATCTGGGAGTTTGGACATGAAATTTTCCTTACTAGTCAAAATGAGTAATATGATACCTACACCATTTCTCTTTTAGAAAAAGAGAATATGTCCTTGTCGATTGTTTGAAACTAGTTAGTTCCAAGGACAAGTTTTCCATGACTCCCAAAAAATCTTCCATATCTAAAATTTGATTGTTCATTCCTCTTGGTTGCTCTAATTTCTATTTGAGTTTTTTGTTTTATTTTTTGAAGTGCTCCCTATTGCTTTCCATTTTAATTTTGAGGATCATCATATCCTCTCTAAGTTGGTCTATTTGATTTCGAAGTTTTGTACTTCCTCTACTCCCTTTTCTATTGCAATACTCTTCCATTTGTGGGCATCTATCTTGGCCTTTTCTATTTCCAACATGACATTATTCTTGTAGTGTATGGTCCAACAACCTTTAGATTCTCTTGTTGTTTTTTTCTCTTTTCTTTCTTCATGATGCAATTTTTCCTCTTCCTATATCTCTATTCATTCTACAAGATATTTATTAGCTCCTTTGGGCTTGGGGTTTCCTCTATATTTACTACATTTTTGGAATATTCCTTCTATTTAGAGATAGAGTTCGTCCTAGGCCTATTCAAACTCTAAAATTGAGATTCATACTTGATTATTTATGTCCTTTACTTGGGCTTAGGGGATCTCCTCCATATTCACTAGTTTGGCTACAATATGCTTTTCAATTACCTCTAGTTTAATATTCTTCCTTTTTTCACTTAGAAGACCTAGGGTTGGTGGCTACTTTTTCTTTTTCTTTCTTGATATTCGTGAGCCCTAAATATTTTAAGGCTTCTTGGGTCTTTGAGAATTCCTATTTATCATTATCTATGAACCCAATCTAGGGAATAGGATGTTCCAAGCTATCCAAGGCATCATAAAAAATCAATTTAATAAGCCCATGATGGGACAAAGACTCATGATTCCCACCTTTCACCTTACAACTCATCTCATTTAATGATTGTAAAATAAAGTAATTTTTTTTTAAATATTTTGAGATATTTGTAGTGATATTTGTCTCTAATTTGATATAATAGTCTCAACTAATATGCATATACCCCACTAAATCTCTCATCATAAGAGATTTATTTAAATATGTGTTATGAAAATTCATTCCAAGGGGATATAAAACTCTTGCTTTTGAATCCATATTTATCCTATATAAATTCCTTATTATCCGAGAAAAAAAATGTTTTTAGCAAGAGTGGCATCTTGCCTCTCCTCCTTATTCGATGGTAAGCCTTGAGGAATGCATGTCATTCTATCAATTGTTTCATTGATATGAATCACTAATCCTCTCACTAAGGTCAGATACTCTTCCCCCTGTAGTTATGAAAGTTAAGGAAAACTCATAGGCCACATCATCATCATCATAAAATCTTCTCAAAATACCCCAGCCATCGACTTATCTGAATCTTTTTTTACAACCCTAATGCTCTGATAAAATATTTCAGCATTTGTGGGCTCTCTTCCATTAAACCCTACCCCCATTATATAGAAGAACACAAATAAGGTTGTTTTTGGAAATAAAGGGGGTTATCATATTGTTTTTTCTTTTCTTGTCTTATAAACTTGAATTTAGCATAATGTTATTATGTTTATAGAAATTATTGTAGGAATGGTTTTAAGTTTTGAACAACCAATATTTTCATTCTAGGAACAATTTTAGTAGAAGAATTCGAAAAAAAAAGTCAAAGAAGAGGGAAAACATAACCAAATGACTGTCCATTGTTGTGGTTTTCTTATATTGAGGTTATTGTGCTTCCATTGTGGTTTTATTCTATTGATATTATTGTGCTTCCGTTGTGATTTTATTCTATTGAGCTTATTGTGCTTCCTATCTGGAGTTTCTTGTAGATTATTGCAATCATATAGTTGTTAATGTGGCTAATCATATAGAAATAATTATTCTTCTTGTAGAAAATTCAAGAGGAGATGTGAAATGACATGGTTGAGAAAAAAGGGTGGTGAAAATGAAATGGATCAACACCAAGAATATAATCATAACCTTTATTCGTGTCTTATCTTTAGTTTTCCTTGCATTTTACTTAATGATGTCTTTGGTTAAACTCTATTTTTTCTCATTTACTTTTGGATGAATATCGTTGATGTCTCGTATGACTATGTTATGTCTACCAATTGTAAGAGAACATTTATATAATTCCCTCCTCTTACTTCTTACATGGAAGAGATGAGCTCCACTTGGCTTCAGCTAAAGTGCTGAGCTATCCATTTTTTATATATAAAATTTTATGACAAAAACAATTACACACAGTTTTGACCTGTATGCAACTAAATAAACTTGCATAAAAATATTAGTAAAGGGAGGGATCAAAGTACAATCATACCTATAGGTGTTGGATGAGTGAATAATGGTGTGATTTATACTACTATAAAATGTTGCATTTTATATGATGAAGTTGCTATATGACTACCTATAGGGGTTCCTATGGAGGTATAGGGTACCATGTAGAAGCTGGGATACTCCAAATTTTCATTTTTTTTTTAGTATGAGTCATGCCTATAGGGTATTCTATTTAAAATATGAAGTATTGACTATGAAAATTTCAATGACTCGTAGCTTTTCCTCAGCCCTATAGCCTCCCTCTTGAAATAAAAGGAATTTGGAAATTTTTCTTTTTGGTGAGCATAGGCGCTAATGAAAATTTATCAAAAATTTACAAGGATTAAATGGAATGGAAAGAAAATAGAATGAAATGGAAATGGAAATTGAAACTAGTAATGATGAGATAACTTTGGTAATGTATGGAATGGAATAGTTTTTCTACAAGGTGAAAATAAGTGTTTTGATGACCTTGCAATGAATTTTTTAAAGTTTCTTTATATCCTTGTGATTTATACTAATGTGATTTATGCTTCTCTATTTCAAGTTTGTCCTCTGATAGGTTCTTCAATTACCTTCTAATTTCTTAACAAATAAAATATAAATTATACATGTAATTATCAATCACATGTTCATTTGGAAATTATGACCTATTGTGCACTGTATATGTTAATATAATTTGTTAAAGTGTTAAATAATTTGAAGTATTATTTAATTCATTAATTAAAAAGTATAGGTGTCATTTTTTTCTTGTGTATCCACATGTGCACTACATGTATTAGCCAAACTTTGTGCTTACAATTTTAACATCTATTTAGTGGTTACATTTAAGGATAATTGTTATTGATCATTTTATTTTGACCTCTTGAATTAATTAATAATGAGAAGCAATCCCAATTAATTTTCTAGACCCTATAGGCAGTAGGATTCAAGCATGTAGCTCATTATTCATAATTACTTCATATCTACTCACTAGTTTTTAATTTTTGGCACGTAAATTAGTCTTTTACAGAAATATTTTTATGTTCTCACAACAAATTTTGATGTAGTCACGAATTTTAGGTTTGATAATTATAGGTCATCTATAAGCTATAAATGTCTTCAAATTTTCACTTCTAATTGAGTATTTAATTGAAAATACTGAGTATCCTATACGTAACTATTTTTCCCTCCAACAACATTTCATAACTTCCATAAACATTAGGTAGGCATCTACAGTTTGGATGCTATTTTTATTGTTTAGTAAAATATTTTCAAATAATTTACAAAGTTTTATAATTTGTATAATTTACAATTTATAAAGTTTCAAGGTTTAAATTTTTAAAGCCTAATTCTTTAAATGGTGCTAGCTCAATGGAAGAGCATCTACTTTATAAGTAGGAGGTTGGTGGTTCGATTCCATCATGCCCTGATATTCAAATGGAATGGTGACGATTAGTTTTTGGTGATAGAGGCTCTTTTGACCATATTCAATGAGCCTATGGTGACATTTTTCGAACCTCACCCAAATATAAATTGTGACAGTCGACGAATTTCCCCATATATATGCATCAATAATGACAACCATGAAAGGTCCATCACAATAAATCATTGTTATTCATATGAAATGGTGGCAGTCACTATCGGTCATTATAATCAGTATTTGTGACAGACCTTGAATGTCACCACAACCCCTATACTTTTGGCGACACCACCTTTGGTGATGTTCAATTTTTTGGTGATGGAGGCTAAGGCTTGTCACCATTACTCATATGAAATGGTGATGAACTCAATTCGGCATTATTAAACATTAATGGTGATGGATCTTGAATGTCCCCAAAAAACGTATACTTTTGGCGATGCCACCTTTGGTGATGTTCAATTTTTTTGTGATGGAGGCTAAGGTCTATCACCATTAATCATATGAAATGGTGCAGTTACTATTTGTCATTATAAAACAATATTGGTGATAGAACTTGAATGTCACCACAACACCTATACTTTTTCTATGCCACCTTTGGTGAAGTTAAATTTTTGGTGATGGATGCCCTTTTGACCATAGCCAATGAGCTTATGATGACATTTTTCGACCCTTGCCAATGTCATTTTTTCTTGTAGTGCAAAAAACATACCATTCTTCATGTGAATATTTGATCTAGAACTTGGTAGCAAACAATGTGTTAAATGATTTTCAAATCTTTTGATCTAACACCCCTCCATCTTAATCCATCATCAAGTTTGATCCACACACCAACATTGGTAATTTTTGACCTATATTTGATTCCAATTTTGGTATTGATCTTTTACAATATGGGTTGTTTCTATGATCCCATTGCAGATTTTTTAGAAAGGACATGCCTCATGAGTTCAATGGCCCGTAACAAGTAACTTCGTGTGTTAAATTAAACTTTTTATGGGTATGATTCAAAGAGGTGTTGCTGTTTGCCTCTTATTTTCATATATTTCACCATCACTAGATAGTGAAGGCATCCATGCTACATCGCTTTGATTACATGTCACACCTTCATCTTTGTGTGTAGATGTATTGGTCTTATTTCTCTCTTACTACAAATTATGTTATTTTGACTGTATTTTTTGATATGTATCGACCTAAGGGCCGGGAGAAAATTTTATGGTTGCATTGGAATTTTCATTCTACTTATTCCTGACCTTCTAGCCTCTTAGTTAGGGTAGGTATAGTTTAATTTTGTTAGTTTTCATTGCATAATTTTCTTTTATTTTTCATTCCCTATGCTTTTTATTATTTTTTTCAAGTTCATGTCTTTCTTTTTAATAAGACTGTGCATGGAATTTTCTTTGTTAGCTCTTAGATAATGTGGCCAGATATGGGAAAGGAAAATTGTAGCGACGTGCAACTCTTTGTTAACATTTTGCTATTATTATTTGTTTGGGAATGTATATCTGTCAAATTCGATGATGTCTGGATATGAAATATGATCCACTCAACTAGAAATCCATAAGAATAACCATGATTCCCACATCTATTTAGGATCTTCATTCCTAGACTAGGTTTGTTAATTGAATGTTGTTTTCTTGTTGATCCAATCGAGTAGATAAAGGAAATGGGAAACCTTATAATGAGAAAATCAATATCAAAGGTATATTTAGTTGTTTCTAAAGGAGAAACCTCTCCTAATCTCAATAAGTCTAGATTCATCTTCCACCCCAACCAAAATAAAAATATCCTAAGCACATTTGAAATTACAAAAGAAAATAAAGTGTGAAATAAGAGAAAGGCTACCTGTGTAGAGAGGTGAAGCAAGAAAATTTAGCGGGGTATTGAATAGGTTCACTAGTAGTGAAGCGATGCTTTTATTCCTATAGTGACTCTGTCAGGGTACTAAAAATGCCTTCTGGTAGTGGAGCAACAACGGAGATGAAAATTAAGACTCTAATTGTCTCTAGCTCACATTACTATATTACCCTCTCCTAGATTGAAACAATTGTGGTTTGCTAAGATTTTTAATGTGTTTAACCAAGTAAAGGGATATAGGATACTACATCTATAATAAGGTTGAATGGGGAATTAAAGGAAATCCAATGAATGAAGTAATACTTCTTGAAGGGATAAGACTTCATGCTTTAAGGTAAGACATAAATAGAGAAGTTGGAGTTCTTCTACTGTGTCACCAAGTGTATTCAGTACGAAAAAAACCCTCCAAATTTTTTATTTATTCAATTTTGGATCCTACATATGTTTTTGTGAGTTGTCTCTTCAAGGTATCTTGTGTCATATTATCATTTTTTCATGTTTTCTTAAGTGTCAACCATACTTTCTAAGTGTCACTTTTCTTCCTAGGTCAAAGATTCTTAAGTGTCATATTCATATATTTGGAAGTTCTTGTGCCATATTTATAAATATAGGAAAAGCAATAGATTTTATTTGACTTAGTGTTAACTTTCTTCACTCAACATTAACAAAACACAAAATTAAGAAATCACAACTTTTTCTGCTAGAGAAAGCGAAATTCCTAGAATTAGTGACTACACATTCATTACCAAAGGAAAATGTGCCTTCCTAAGCCAAAGCCCACTTCCTTCTCAAATTTGAGAAAAAAATTGTCTTTGAGTTGAGTGCACTCCTTATCCTTAGTGAGTGCACACTCACTGTAAAAAAAAAGTGCACAATTCATGCTTTGAGTATTTGTGCATTTCTTGTTTCTAGTTAGTGTGCATCCATGTTTCTCACACATGCACCCTTTCTTTGTTGCATTCATAGCGCACTCCCAGAAAATAGGGACCCTCTCCACTTAACTTAAATAACTTACTCATCAAAGGACAAGTGGAAAGCATGAATGTCTTACTTTGCATGTAGATTTTCTTTATAAGCAGCCTAGTTAATTCTTCATCCTCACAATCATTGTTCACTCTTGGCTGAGTGCATTTTATTATCACATGGATTTCTTCTTCATTCTTGGTCACAAGTGCACTGATTCTTTGTAATTTTTGTGAAGTGTCACTTTTGTTTGATTTTTTCATTTTTAGTGGTGCTTTTTTTTTCTTAGTGCCATTATGATTTTTTTTATTCATACAAAGTTTAATTTTATTCCATTCTTGTTCCTACAAGTGTCATTTGTTTGTTGTAAGTAATGTTTCTATAGACTCTTAACATTCCATGAAAATTTACCTTCTAGTCATGATTGTGACAAGATTTATAAACACTTGCAACCTTTCCCTCTCACTGTTACTACGTTCTTGACTTTTTGTTGACCTTCAATAAGTAGTTTTGAGTTTTCCTTTGAGTAGAGTGCACTTCTAGAAAATATCCACCCTCTGTGATTGAAAAATATGCCCAAATGAAACAGATCCCTTCTAGAGTGTATAATGCATTTCCAAGTCACAGTGAGGCATCTCTGCCCACTGCAACTGTGACCTATCTCCATCATGAGCCTTTCTAGTGTAGTTCAAACTTCCAAACAACATCCAGTCATCCACTTGCTCATTGTAACTACGAATTGAACCCAAGAAGTTTTTTTCTCTCTCTCTCTCCAAAGTGCATGGCACAGTTCTAAGCCTTAGTCAAGCCTTTTCTTCCCACTATGATCCTGACATGTGCCCCCTTCCTTTCCTTGGCATAGTGTGCACTTCCAGTGGCTAGTAAAGTGACACTGTCTCACTCTTGATAGGATTGTACTCCTATTTTTACCAAATATTTCCTTGGTCATTGTATTTTTCATAGTTTGCACGTGATAGATAGGGGATATATAGAAACTAATATTTGTTTTCCATGAGTGATTTTCCACTTACAGTTGCTAAGGATACATAATACATTTGCCTTTCATATTTTATAGAAAAAATTCTTCCTACACTTGACAAGTAACATCAAAGGAAACTTCAGAAAATAATACCAAGGATGTACTAGAATGTACTAAGCCAACTATTCCCATCCTATCACATACATAGTGCTTCATTGAAAAATATATCAAAGTCATAAAGTATGCTTTCATGGAAAATAAATTCCTAGAAAATTTAGAAGATGAGGAAGTATACATAAACATCAAGAGGTCTGGAAAGCACAAAGTGGCATGCAAATTCCCCATATTACCTTGTGTAGAAGCTATCGAGTGGATCTTGTTGCATATTGATAAGAAGAATTTGGTTCTCAATAGGTAAAGTGGAAAGGAGATTGTCACCTATCATCCGCATGACAATCATTCATATTACAAGATGGTGAATCCTAGGCAATATCGAAATACATTTTTTATGCAACTTGGACTAATATGAATACCAATAAGATCATCAAGTCTTGGTCACAATAGCCTACAAAATTTTGCTAGAAACCAAGTGCAGTGTAGAGAATTAAATCATTGAGAAACCTTTATCAGTGTATGATGGAGACGTGCTATATTTTGCATGGAAGGAAGAATGTTGAATAATTTAAAGAGAAATTTATTTAATTTTTCAACCTAGTTGTTTTGAGAGGAGAGAGGAAGAGTGTAAACAAAAAAAAGAGAAATAAAAGAAGAAACAAGATCAATTTCTTAAGAACATAGAAGAAGTGAAGAAAAAAAAACAGAAGAGCTACAAAGGAAACAATAAGAAGAACTCTTGTAGAAGCAAAAAGTAGAGGAAAGGAATAGTGTAGACAAAGAGGAACAATAGAAGAGGCTATAGGAAGAAGAGTTGAAGAACAAACAGAAAGAATAACTTGCACAGGAAACGGAGGAAGGAAAAATGGCTGGGGACATAGAATAATAAATGGAAGAGGATGAAGACAGTGAAAAAATTGTATATGAACCAAACAATCATTTAGATCCTCCTCTCACTGGTGTACATCTCCCATTCATTGAAATGGGAATTGTTCCTCCACTTGACGATTGGGTTATGGACATCTAATTTCACCTTTGACCAACTAAACAAGAGAATTGTACATGAGGTATTTTCCCAATGACCCTGATCATCCAGTCCCTATAACACCCTCCTCCCACATTTACCCAAGGTAATTGGTCCACCGAGGTAAACATGTGACAAAGAGTTAATATGATATGATTCAACTCCCCATGTACAATTAAGGAAGTGGAACTCATGAGACAAGAAAAATTTGACCCTCCTTGAAATCTACAAAACCTTTAGGATCCAACCAACCCCTGAGACAACATGATGTTTTTCTGAGCTAGATTCCCAGTCACACCCTTGAAAAGCCATCCATGTGACTAAAGCCCTCTAGTTTCATGCACTACAAGGCATCCATTCGAATGTAGCCTTTTTCATGAAATTCTATTGCAACGACCCCAAATTCTAAGCCATTTTTTCAGGGCTAGGGCTTAGCCCTCTGCCTAGAACTTCATGAAACTTCCAGAAATGATAAATGGAAATGAAATAAGGCTATTAATGCAAACACTTGAGAAATGACTTCACCTCACCCCTACCATCCATGACAGACATTTCATCAAACATATCACAAACATGCAATTTATAGGTCATAATTACACATCTCAACATATAGGTTTCATACTTATCTGAGAATCGTCAAGACAGATTGATGCCTCCTAATTATAGATTCAAGATCATATATTAGGTCATGCATCATCAATATTTCATCTACTAATCAAAACATGATGAGAGACATAACTCAATTCTATCATAAACCATGCTTATAACTAGCATATTGTTGCAATCGAAACCACAAGGAGTTGTTTCTCAATGAGCTAGTGTCAGATAGATCACTAGACAGACACAAGCACAACTAAAAATATATACAAGGTCCCCAATCCCACACTATTCACAAACATTATGAAATTGGATCTATGTGATGAGGAAGAGAAGAGTACATTTCCTCCTCACAATTTGGGGACGGATCTTGAGTTCGAAGCAGAATTCTTGTGCTCCACACGAGCGATCTACCTGATCTGCTTCCGATCTCAATACCTGCACACAATCACAAACATATAAGGATGATAAGTGATCTTCCTCGGAATATCATTAGATAAAAATGATATAATGATAAACCAATCAAAAAATCTGAAACACGATCATGCAAGGGAGAGAACATAGATATTCATTAATCTCAAAAACATGATATAACGCTTCTATACCTTCAATCCAGTATCTCCTCTTTGTGATCCAGCAGATTTTCCCCATGAGATGTGATGGATGAGTATGAATAGCACTCACATATAAACTAAGACCTCATAAGCTCTCAATGTGGTATAAAGATAGCAACAAAGGATTAATATCTCAACATGACAGTAGTATGACTCTCCAAAACTATAGCAAGGCTCTCCAAACTATAACAAGGCTCTCTAGACTAGCCTGACCCTCTCTAACAATCCAGTATAAATAGGTAGATGATAGGTCCCAGGAGGATGAATGTAGACGCTGAGGATGATGAGAAGTTAGAGAAACTTCTAATCGATGAGTCCTCGCCAACTCGAATTAATGAGTAATCAAGGTGATCTCCTAGGGACTGATTCATTTAGGAAGGTTCCCTTGACTGTAGGCTCAAAATGGTCTAAATAGGGCCTTAACCATGGGCACAAGAGGCCTAGGTCATGGCTAGAGGCCCTTGGTCGCAGGTAGAAGGTTGTCAACACATGGTTAAGAGCTAAACTGGAAAAAATGACCCCCCCAAGTTAGGAAAATGACATCTAACTATGAGGGCTAGGGGTCAGTGATGTAGGGGTAGAAAAATAGGTTGATAAAATATGCCCCCTAATTTATGAGGTCAGAGTGAGTAGTTGGTGGTCTAAATACATTATAACAAAATCATATGTCAAAGAAGCAATGGGAAAAAAAATCCAAGAACATGGTTAGGAATACACTAAAGGTGAAGTATCAACTGTGCTGATAACATCCTTGAGGTGGAATGCCCAAGCTCGGTCATAAAAGGATACTAAACATGGCCTCCAAACATACACTGCGGATCCATGACATAAAGGACTAAAACATGGCCACAATAAACATACATAGTGGATCCATGTGACTCAATGAAAAGAGCATAGCCACTAAGAAATAAAATCTTGGATCTACGTCATAGTATATATCAGTAGGACTATGGGCACATACAGAGAAGTGTCCCAGATAGCCCTCAAAGTACATAAATGATATATAACTCCAACGCAACACGGGAATGATGTCATATAAGAGAGAGAAGTCGAGAAATGGTAGAAACCACTTGATTACTAGCCAATAAGGTAAACTAGTAACAAATGCGAGGGAATCCACCAATGAGGAAAATGGACCCCAAGGTACCTAGTACATTCCACTAAGTGTGAATAGATAATATGATGTCAAACACCAGTGAACTCGACCAATCAGGATCTAATGATGTGAACCCATAGTTGATCACAAGGAAGCCTGCCACAGAGGTCTACAAGCTCCAAGGTACTACCGGTTCCTAGATCAAGCTCCCGGATAATGAACTGAAGTTTACATGAGAATATCCATCGAAGGAGGGCCTTAATCTATCCCCCATCAATTGACATGAAACAAACCATGATGATGTGATGTATGGATGAAATAATGAAGTGATGAAGTAAAACTGACCCAAGGATGGCCGATTCAAAAAGGTCAAAAAGCTACCGCATATCGTCGACATATGCTCAGACTTCCCTTGAAAACATAACATAATGACACAAGAGTGACTTGGAAACATGAATAAATGAGCACCATGTGATATCATGCAACAACAAAGGAGGCTTCGAGGCAGGCTCCATATGACTGGAAGAGTAATGTAATATCCCAAAATGGGGAAGTAGCAATATATGAACAAAAAATTGGAAATAGCAGTGTAAATCAACTCATGAACATTGGAGACCAATATGGAGACAAATCATCATGTATTATATCAGAAAATTGATACATAATTTTGAGGCATGAAATAGGTACAATGTGGGAACAAGCCTCCCATAAGAAATCACTCCTAAAACTGAACTGTTGTGACAATACGAATGCCAGAAGATTGCTACAACAGAGTTATAAACACACTGCTATAGAAAAATAATGTAAAAAATATGTAGGGCTGTTATATGCCTCTAAAGATATGCCCAATACTTATATAGGCTTAATACAAACTCCTACAAAGAACCCGAAAAGGGTTTTCAGAAATACACCCTACACAAGATGGGATCTAAAGCCCTAGGGCTAGAGATTCACTGTAAAATAAATTACATGAGTGTAGAAGGCTTAAATATATCATATCTGATGTAGATATCCTCAAAGATATCCTCCCATGAAATGCTGAACCCTTCAATCACAAGAAAACACTCTAAAGGAGCCACAAGATCCCTCACTAAAAAATGCCCTCAAAATAATGAAATTCCCTGCTGGAACAGCGCTGGAAATGATGGGAAATAGTTTCCCTGGTGCCAAATATCTGAAATGTGTCCAATAGCTCTCCAAACTGATCTCCCAAGTGAAGGAATCCTTCCTCCAATGAGAAACTAGCTCAGAAAGTGGGTTTCTAAACCCTCCATTGCAACGCCCTGCAACACAGCACAATAACCTGCAGAAACTGAAATGATGAATAAAGCTATAGCTTGGCCTAAAAACCTGAATGTGGAAATTAATGCAATGCTCTCCCAAGAGGCCTCTTAAGGGAAGAGGTGGGATTCCCGCTTGGGAACACCCGGTGCTAAACAGCACAACAACCCTGCTAAGAAACAAGAGGATGCAAAGTCTAAACATACCATAAAAAACTAATAATCCAAAAAATTACCTCATATGGCTACCATCCTCTTCCTTATATAGAGTATGAGCTTCCTTGCCCTTGGCCCCACTCAATTAGGTTATTTCCTTCATGAAAAAAATCTGCCGTTATTTCTCAATTAATCTCCACTCCTCCATAATAGCGCTATTGACTTGGTCAAAGTTGACTAAATAAACATGATCCAACCCCTATTCACACTTGGAGGTGCTCTATTTAGCTGCTGAAAAGGTCTCCTTTTACACTTGAAGTGTTTTTATTGCTGCTTAGGAGGCTTATGGGCCTCCCCACCCACTTATTCACCTATGTAGTGATAAAACAAACTATAATATTCCATTTAGTTGAAGGCTAAACTTTTGGAATATTAAAGTCCTCCCCTCAAAAATGTTTATTGTCCTCAAGCAACTGTAAAGGGAGAGAAAAATTCCTCCCGTCATCCTCTTGTGGCCTCCTCATCAATAGCCGCCCCCATTGCTCAAGATAATCTGCAATAAATCTGCCCTCCAATGGCTCCTCCCAAGTATGAAAAACCAAATGGCTAACATCATGAAAAGGTGGAAGGTGTAAGTGGGAACCTTCTTGCTGTCCAATGGCCTCCTCAAGGTAGGAGTGATGAAAAACATGGGGAATATCATTCCCAATGAGAGGCTCCCATACCCATGGTATCATCCAAATGAAATGAGCCATCCTAGGTAGCTCATCAAAGAAATCCTCAACCCCTAGTTTATGCAATGTATTGGGCTGCATGGAGAGATTATATTTTTCCATCCAAGTTGTTTCTCTCTCCATTTATGATAAGTATGGGGTTGTTGCTGATATTGGGCTAAAACTTCATGGCCTCCAAGAATGGCCCAAGTTACCCCACCGAACAAATCAGCCATGAAGTGCCTCCTCCAAGAACTCAAGTTCTCCAAATGGCCCCTCCCACATGAAGAAAAGAGATGTAGTGTGGAAATCATGGTTTGCCCATTATTTCTCCTAAAACATGCAACATGTAAATTAGGGAGAATCATACTCCCATTGGGCACCTCCAAATCTTGTGCCACTCTCCCAACAAAGCCTCCCATAAACATAAGAACATCACCAATATACGGGAGAAAAACCCAATGAAAACAAGTTGCTATATGAAAACCGGGAGGTGGATCATAGTTCCACATATGGAACTAGCACAGTGCATCTCCTACCTGCCTCAAAAAAAGAATAACAAGTGTCTTTTCAGCCACTTGTTTGCTGCCACAATCATCCTACAAGATAGGATCATAAAAGTAAAATGTGGTGCCAATGGTGAACACCAAGAATCATGTGGCTTCCCCCAAAAACCACCAATAGAATAGCCAACCTCAATGCTGAAATTGGCCTCAAGTACATCATAATATGATATGCAATAAGGGATAATCCTCCTTGGTACAACATTTTGCTCATATAAATTAAAGAAGTACAAATCATAATGAAAAAATGTACCTTCTCTACTATGTACTTTGGTCATTGAGCTGAAATGGCTCAACTGAAAGTTCTTCCTCACTCTTAATGAGTAGGGAAGTGGCTGTGACAACCTCTTCATCACCATCCGGGCTATGCATCTCTCCATATGCTGATATATATCTTGTTGGATTCCCTCCCAAGTGAACTCCTCCATAAAAGAATGAAATGCATCAAATTTCATGGAAAGTAAGTCCACATGTGATGCATGCAGTAGCTTCCTCTTGAGCTTAGAAAATCTATTCAAGAAGACTCTGCTATAAATGACCTCATCAATGGCCATGTATCTATCGTCTCCCTCTGGGTCATCAATAATAATGCAAGCACCAAGATCCTTGGAGTACTCTACCAAAAGTTGAGACATCCAATATAGATCAACCCTCCTAAGAGACAACGCTGAAGATCTGAAATGTGAAGCTCCCCACATGTTGTTGTATTCTACTTTGACATACCTCATGCTAATTTCCTCCTCCAAAGTGCTTCCATGCCCATCATGCAGCTACTCATGCTCAAGTAGAAGTGATGGCCTTTGGAAGTTGGCCTCCCATCAGAAACTACCATCCAAAAATAACCTCCTGATCTTGGCCAATGTAAGCATGAGTGGCCTAGATCTACTCCAATACATGGAGGATTACTTCAAAAAAGGAAGTATCTCTATTTCTCAAAATCCATGGAGCATCTCCCTTGCACCATGGTGGTGGCATCCTCGATCACTGAAACAACTTCTGTCAGCATAGAATATGTAGTGAGAGTGGGTAATGCTGAAAATGGGAGAATGTCTCCCTCCTCCTTGAGTCTACCCCAAACTCTCTGCGCTGTAATAGACCCCTCCAAAGTATCCACCCCTCCGAGATCTAAGAGTGGTGCAACCCTATGTGAAGCATCTCTCATCATATCCTGATCTGGTGGTCTCCTTGGTGGAATGCCTCCATGTAGTGAGACATTAATGTTAAGAGTATACTGCACATATGGATGGATAACTTTGTCCCTGCCCTCACTGCACAAATCAGTCTGCCTCTTCTGTGCATCAACCTTCTGAAATAGATAGGGATGTGTGCTCCTCATCATATGATTCTAGTCATCCTCCCTACCTTCTCCTTCCATCTGCAAGGTTTCGCAATCATGCTGTTCATTGATTTTTCCTTGTCCTCCACATATAAAATCTTTAGGAATTTCTTGCAATGATACAAGAATTCCTCTTGTTGGAGCAAGTGCTACATATACCTCTGCATGAGGTGCTAGATATGCTCTAGATATGACAGTGCTATTGCCCCCAGCCTTCTCTTCCTATTCAATATGAATGGGTAACTTATCAATAAGAGAATCCTCTTTTGAAAAAGGGATCTCCATGCCCTCTTGTCAAAGAATATGAGATAGAGATATTGCCTCTAGAAAGGTGTTATGCAATATGTTAACCTCTTCAATATTTTTTTGAAGTGGAGTTGTGTTTATAGGTCCTTTCAACCCTTGAAAAATTTTGGTTTGTTTTGGTTTGTTTAACTCCATCAAA
Source organism: Pinus albicaulis (assembly GCA_034641835.2). Taxonomy (NCBI): domain Eukaryota; kingdom Viridiplantae; phylum Streptophyta; class Pinopsida; order Pinales; family Pinaceae; genus Pinus; species Pinus albicaulis. The sequence continues at coordinate 956,945,054 of CM076577.1, read as the reverse complement.
GGTGTCTCAGAAGGTTTTCCATCAAACCTTTCCACTAGTCTCCTAGTTAACTTTGCATAAGAAGAAGTATTTTCATTTTTTAAAGAAAAGTACTAAAATATCCACCAAGCATAGGCCTTACCTCCAAAATGAAGCGTTGCAACTTTGATGGCTTCATTCTCTGAAACTTGGTGTTGCTGCAAATAGGTGTCTAGCTCCTCTACCCAAGATATTGCTGAACATTTCAGTGAACCATCAAAAGTAGATAGAAAAAATATACCCATATCATGTTGCTTGCTCCTCTCCACCTTGATCTTGCAAAAATCTTGGAAGGTGATATGATCTCTAAACTTCTTAGTTTGAGATTCATATTCTTGCAGATAATCCCTAAGAGTCTCCTTCTTAGGCATTTCTTCTTCTTTCATCTCTCTCATAGTAGATCTGGGCATATGAAAGTGCTATGAATCATAGTGTGTGGCTGCATGCTCACACTCATCATGTGAAAATCTAGAGTTTGCTTTAGATCCAAGATCCTTTGGAGATTCTCTCTCCCTTCTCATCTTCTTGAGATCTCCTTTAATACTCTGCATAGTTTGAAAAAGAAGCCTTGAGAGATCCTCTTCCTTTATTCCTAAAAATATTGGAGTCTTCTCTTTTTATATATATATATATACATCTCTTATTCTTCTTATTCTCCTAATAGCATAATGGTTGAGATCCACAGGCTGAGCCAAGATTATGCTCCGATACCACTGTAATATCCCAAAATGGGGAAGTAGCAATATATGAAAAAAAACTAGAAATAGTAGTGTAAATCAACTCATGAACATTGTAGACTGATATGGAGATAGATCATCATGTATTATATCAGCAAATCCATACATAATAGTGAGGCATGAAACAGGTACAATGAGGGAACAAGCCTCCCATAAGCAATCACTCCTAAAACTGAACTTCTGCTAAAATAAAAAATGACAGAAGACTGCTACAACATATTTATAAACACACTGCTACAGAAAAATAATGTAAAAAAGATGTAGGGCTGTTACATGCCTCTAAATATATGCCCAATATGGATCTAGGCTTAATATAAACTCCTACAAAGAACCCGAAAAGGGTTTTCAGAAATACACCCTACACAAGATGGGATCTAAAGTCCTAGGGCTGAAGATTCACTGTAAAATAAAGTACATGAGTGTATAAGGCTGAGATATAGCATATCTTATGCAGATCTCCTCAAAGGTCTCCTCCCATGAAAGGCTGAACCCTTCAATCACAAGAAAGCACTCTAAAGGAGCCACAAGATACCTCACTGAAAACTTCCCTCAAAATAACACAATTCCCAGCTGTAACAATGCTAGAAATGATGGGAAATAGTTGGCCTGGTGCCAAATATCTGAAATATGTCCAAGAGCTCTCCAAACTGATCTCCCAAGTGAAGGAATCCTTCCTCCAATGAGAAACTAGCTCATAAAGTGGGTGTCTAAACCCTCCACTGCAACAGCCTACAACACAACACAATAACCTGCAGAAATTGTGCTGATGAAGAAAGCTATAGCTTGGCCTAAAAACTTGAATGTGGAAATGAATGCAATGCTCTCCTGAGAGGCCTCTCAAGGGAAGAGGTGGGATTCCCGCTTGGGAACACCCGGTGCTAAACAACACAACAACCTTGCTAAGAAGCAAGAGGATGCAAAGTCTAAACAGACCATAAACAAATAATAATCCAAAACATAACCTCATATGGCTGCCATCCTCTCCTTATATAGAGTATGAGCTTCTTTGCCCTTGGCCCCACTCAATTAGGTCATTTCCTTCATGAAATCAGTCTCCCTCCAAAACTACGTTATTTCTCAATTAATCTCCACTCCTCCATAACAACACCGTTGACTTGGTCAAATTTGACTGAATCAACATGATCAAACCCTTGTTCACACTTGGAGGTGCTTTATTTAGCTGCTAAAAAGGTCTCTTTTCATACTTGAAGTGTTTTTATTGTTGCTTAAGAGACTTATGGGCCTCCCCACCCACTTATTCACTTACCTAGTGATAAAACAAACTATAATATTCCATTTAGCTGAAGGATAAATTTTTGGAATATTACAAGTAACCAGCCAGAGGAGTTAAGAGACTCATATGGGTGGTAGGGCTCCTAGGAAAGATAAAACACAACTGTAAGATAATGAGATAGACAAATGTCATGTTCAAGGAAAACGTAATTGGATTTTCCAATGGATGAAAAGTGAAGATAGATATTCCCTCTCTTATCTCTCTCTCTCTCTCTTTTTATAAGTTCCTTTTTCGTAAAGTTGTCCCCCAATCCTAAAAAAGAGATAAAAGCATACAAGGGGGAACCTCCTACCCATAGTATACTAGGTTTTTCCTTTTTCGTAACTAGTCTATCCCAATCTGGAAAAGGGTTAAACTTATATTGGGTAGATGATACTTCGAGTAATTTAATGAGCATGGATTAGACAAGTTCACTCGGAAATATTTTCTAAGTTAAGGAATCTGAAAAGTGCTTAAAGAAGATTCCTCCTCGAGGAAAGAGTGTTATAAATGGTAGAAATTGGTTTCGGTAATGGTGGAACTGCTCATGACATAAGGAAAACAAGAGACTAGATAATAGGACCACTCATCACAGCAGTTCCTGCAAGAAATAGTAAAACACCAAGTGAGTATGGACAACAGACCAAGTAGGTGATGATGATGGATAAGAGAAACCAAGGCTCAAATTGCAGAAGAAGGAAAATAAAATTGACAATCACAAGGGATAAAATGTGGAATCCTCCTGGGGTATGTCAGAAAAGAGATGAAGAAGAGGACATGAGGCTCGAATTCGAAGTCATGCCAGGTCAGAAGGAGGGATTCCGGGAGAAAAAAAATGACTCCATGGACACTAATATGAAAAATGAGTGCTAAATAGGGTATCCATGATTAGGTAAGTTATACTTCCAAGCTATGACATGCATAAAATAAGTGGAGAGAGGCGTAACTTGACGAGGTCAGACCTAAGGCATAAATAATGCTAATGGTCAAAATGCAGAATTGACAAAAGTTACCTACCCCTATATGCCAGTAAAAGTATCATACCTTAGGCCCAATGTAATAAAAGGTATCCTCTCAAGGCAAAAGAAAAAATATTGACTCCCAAGTCCTCCTGGAAAAGGCAAACTAAAAAACAGATCATAAAGCTCCAAAAACCCACTTTAACCCAAAAATTTTAAAAAGGAATATTCCTCAAGATGCTAAAATATGCCAAAAAAGGTTTTAGAAGGAGCTCATACCTCTTTATTTGATCATTGTGAAGTTTGTGAAGAAAGGAGGGAGATTCCAAGGGTTTGATAGAAAGATCAAGTAGGAGAAATCGACCATCTTCAAGCAAGTAAGTAGTGAGTCCTCTCTCAATCATTTCTGCACTGAATTGTCAAGCCAAAATGGTTTATTGTCGGGGATTTGAGTTTTTTGAGGAAATTTTCCCCTAGCCGTGGGCTTGCTGCAAGATTTCTCTGGCCATAGAGGCTTGTTACATTACAAGTGACCTCCTCATCAGCTGAGAGGAGAAGAAAACATGGAAGGAAGAAAATGACCTAGATAGAGATCCATTTTTCCAAGGTAACACACCCTAGAGACAACCAGGTCGAGTTATAAGTCAATACTTTTGGTGCCTTAGCAACGTAATTTCTTAAGAACTTTCAATTACCTATCCGATACGAAACCATAACTGAACTCTTAACTTCACTGCACCAAGACACCGCCACCCATATCTCCGATCACATTCATGAATGGAGACATAGTCAGATGTTAGTCAAAGTGCCAATCTCTGATCATCTATTATCGAGCTGGCTTTGTAATTCATTGTTGCGACCCCTTGCTCAAGACATTTGATTTTCTGGTGCGGTGACGGAAGACCAATCCATATGTCGTGCACAACATCTAGATCTCATCTATTCACAATCTGGCACACTGTATGAGCTACTCCCCCATGCCCCTTACAACTTGAATCCTCTTGCTACTTAGTTACCTGGAGCGCATGTTGACGGCCTTGTTGGTGCAACTTCCAGTGTAGTTATAAAACAGCTCAGTGGGCAAGATTCCCAACCATCTTCGGCTGCCACTGCCCCTACCCAATAAGCCGCTCTTCCCACCGATGAGGTAAACACTGTTTAGTCTACACAAAAACTTAACATAAAAAACAAGAAGAATAATAAAAATAATGCTCCTTCTGAATAGCAGCCCAATACTCAGAATAATCCCAATCAGAGAAACACTACTAAAAATGAAAAAGGAAAGGAGATACAGATGAGGTTCCCTTGAAAACTTTGTGCAGAGGACCACTTGACATATAAATGTCCTCGATTGCAGGAATGCATAGATTTTATTGCTCAAAATGACTCTAGAAGGACACCTATCGTCCTTCACAATCCCTTCCCTAATCCATAGCAGCAACAACAACACATGGTTGCAAACCTGCCACAATCCCCCAAAGGGGCAATGTTGGTGCTTATCCTTTCAGTGAAGGATCATCTACCATTTATGGCATGGAGACTGTTGAAATCCAAACTCGAGCTAAAATCTATGGAAATCCAGTCAATGAGGCTCACGAACTTGGTTCAAGTTCAACTCCACCGTCACCTAATGATCTACATATTGAAAGGCATGTTGCTGACCCTGTCATTTGTCCCCCCAAAGGGACCCTTCAACGCATCACTCATAACACCTCCACACCTACTACCTAGAACTACAACATTGTATAATACTTGGTGCAAGCATCGTCAGCTATGTCTGCACTCGAAGTGTTGTAAACCTGCCCAGCGGAAAGGAAAACCCTGCTTTCAGCCATTGGTGGAATTGACCCCTAGGATTCTATGCTAGCCATGTTCGACACGGAAAAATAAAAACATCACCTTTCACACCAGCTTTCTCTCCAGTTTCAAGTCATGTTGAAAGGGAGATCAATCCATCGCACTATAATAGATGAAGGTGCTTCAACCTGCGTAATGTCAACTCTGTGCTGGCTCGCTTTGGGTTCTCCCGCTTTGTCTTCATCGTTGAATTCCCTCAAAGCTTTCAATAGCCACACTTTCCTCCCAAAATGCTACCTTGCTAGCTACCCCATTACACTTAGAGGGAAAACAATAAATGTGGACATAGAATTCATAGATCATCATCTCAACTATAATATTTTGTTGGGTCGCAGTTGGTCTTATGTGATGACTGCCATTATCTCTTCGATTTTCCAACTCATCCTGTTTCCATTGGATGGGAAGATAGTTACAGTGGACCAACTATCCTTTTTCACCCCTTGTTATTCCGCATTACCTAGTAGCATTGTGCCCTTAGTAAGAGGAATTCCTGACTCTTACGTTAGTTTTGGTATCGGTCTTCTGAAGGCATCTTCCCTTATGGGTTTTTTTCCTCTCCTGCCGCCTAAGGTTCCACACAGGATTTAAATGATATCCACCATCTCGGATGGCTCTATCAATTCCTGAATCCTATCGGTGCCTTCAAAAATTTATTCCTACGGAGATCAGATGCCACTATCACCAACTGATTTGGCTTATCAAGCCATCCAATCAGCATCTGAACCCTCCACTGCTCTGGTTTTCAACCAATGGTACCACCTTCTCGCCCACCATAGTTCCTTCTAAGGATCTCCTCAATGAAGTCCTGCCTACAGATGAAGTTATCTGAGAGACCATGTCTCTAGAGGAATGACCTTGGGGAGAGTTTCATCATCATATTTCCATGTATGATGTTGAAAATGGCAACAAGAAACTGTGAAGGAGGCCTCCTGAACCATCTTTCCTGATCCTAGTTGGAAAGTGATCACCTAAACTAGGTGGGGACCACACATGTGATTTTTGTCGAAAAAATCTATTTTTAGACTATGCCTATTTTTAGACATATGGAGCATGGTCCGAGGATTGTAGTATGTTATTCTTGGAGTATTGGTCATGTTGGTAAAAATAGATGGACCTCTATTTTTTGGACCTATAGGTCGAAGTCTATTTTTAGACTGCCTATCCTAAAAATAGGGAAGTCAAATATTATTTACTCTTAATAATATTTGGACTATAAACATTATCTTATTCTCTTGGAGCACTTCAGTTAAGTGCACAGATGTGGCACAGGAGCTGACAGAAGGAATTACGCTATTCCTGAGGGTTATGTGGAGCTATTGCATGAAGAATTCAGTTAGAACTCATGTGACAGAGTTTGGTGGAGTTGATTGAGGAAGTTAGTGGAGTTGTATTCAGTTTAACTAATCTAAACATAGTTGAGCTTTTTGTATCCAAGTTAACTAATAGATACAATTAATGAGAGTGGTGTGAATTAATTATTAATTAATTCACTAATTATAAACTCATAAATCAACTAAATAATACATCAGTTAACTTCAGTGCATGGACAGTTTCAGTGGAGACCAGTGCAGAAATAGGTGAAAGAGCAGGTTAACTATCAGTTGTGACTATACTGTTGCTATTTGCAACACACATATAGGTGGAGTAATCAATGAGGATTGCGCAGTTCAATCCAGGTGGTTTATCTATATAAAGAGACCATCCCATAACATTGAAACATGCAATTCAGGTTGGCTATCAAGTGGCCAAAGGTTGGAGCATGAGTTTTGCTAGATCTAGCTTGATAGTGTGTAGCAAGGGAGGTAGTGCATGAGAGCTTGCAAAGAGCTTTGTACTATGATTGTTACATGATCTCCATGACATGTATAATATACAAATAGTTGGGGGTTTTCAGCTTTAAGCTTTCCCATGAAATACTGTGTTCATATGTGTGAATTTTTATGGCTTTAATGTGTGCATGCAATTGATTTTATTTCCGCATGTGATGATCAATGGTAGAAGAGATTCTGTATTATGCATGAAGCTAAAATAGTGTGTGATTAGGAGAATCTCGGTGAATAACTCATCCATTATTCAAATTTCTAAATGGCATCGTGAGCTGATATCGATCTTTGGAGCAATTAAAAGTTATTAAAGCATGAGTTTGATGATAAACTCAAGAAAACACAAAGATGAGAAATGGAAATATACATGCATATCGTATATAATTTTCTCATGGAATGAGAGCGAGAATTTTTGGAAAGCGTAGTTTATAGGAATATTCGAAATTTTGGCGAAATATTTTCAACAAATAGCATATTTGGATTCCTATAAAAAATACCCAAATTGAAAAAAAATTGGCTCAAATCGAGCTCGGATGAGGGAGATATCATCGATTTAATTATCGGCCTTCTTTGTTAGAAAATTTTGCAACGGCGGGACAATTGCAATGTGCGCGAGCCAAGAATCTACATGCACTGAGGTACAAGATGCATGAAAAGCTTTGAGGAGCAAAGCAGAGGTTATTGACTTGGTGGTTGAGAGGGAGCCTCTCAACATGAAGCGTGAGAAGCAGTCTTAGAAGGTTGTGGAGCAGCCACAACTGGAGATGCAGAAGAATCTTTATAGATTTGATGTAGATGGGATGTCTACGGAGCTTCCTATTGTTGGGAAGTGCATGAAAGACATGCAATTGATTCTTGAGAGGGAGCAAGTTTTGCATGCAGGTATTAAAGTAGATGGGATGTCTACGGAGCTTCTTATTGTTGGGAAGTGCATGAAAGACATGCAATTGAAGCTTGAGAGGGAGCAAGTTTTCAAGGGAGTATTAAAGTAGATGGGATGTCTACGGAGCTTCCTACTGTTGGGAAGTGCAAGAAAGACATGCAATTGATGCTTGAGAGGGAGAAAGTTTTGCATGCAGGTAATAGTGAACCTCGGGATGTAGAGCAGCCACAAGATGAGGATCATGGAGTGGAAGAAACCACTCATGCAGAGAAATTTCATGCCAGATGGGCAGAGGGAGTGCATGTAGCTATACCACCAGGTGAGAGGTGGGGCGACATGCATGATTAATCACAAGAGGAGATTTCTGGGCAAGATTCATGAGATGGTGTGGATCTCATGAATTGAACCTGGCTAAGAGGTGCCCACAACGCAAAGAAAGAGGCAAGACTGGGCGGATTGGCTGCAGGCAAGATGAAAGACAATGTTGGATACTGAAGCACGGATCGAGTCGGGAGCTGGGGCTAAGTGCAAGAGTGCATGGCAGCAAGAGTTCAACAAATACAAGAAGCATCCCCGATGACATGCGCTGGCTGCGGCACTCGAAGACATTGATGATAGATGCTGATGCATCAAGACCGATTGAGTTGTTTGGAGCCTATTCTGGCCAGAGGAGTTGCGGCAGAGGTACGGAGTCGTATGGCTGTGGGAGGCCGCAGGCGAATGCATGGAGTTTGCATGGGCGTCATGCAATGCAAGTCCTTCTTGTTGAGGGAGTGTTGAAAATGGCAACAAGAAACAGTTGAAGGAGGCCTCCCGAACCATCTTTCCCGATCCTAGTTGAAAGCATCACTCAAACTAGGTGGGGGGACCACACAGGTGTTTTGTCGAAAAATTCATTTTTAGACTATGTCTATTTTTAGACATATGGAGTATGGTCTAGGAGTTGCAGTATGCTATTCTTGGATGATTGGTCGAGTTGGTAAAAATAGATGGACCTCTATTTTTAGACATATAGGTCGAAGTCTATTTTTAGACCGCCTGTCTAAAAATAGGTCAGTCAAATATTATTAGCCCTTAATAATATTTGGACTATAAATATTATCTTATTCTTCGGATAATTTCTACTTTTAGCACTGATGTGGTACATGTACTGGATGTATGAAAACACGCTATTCCTAGGGGTTAAGTGGAGCTATTGCATGGAGACTTCAGTTAGAACTCATGTGAGAGAGTTTGGTGGAGTTGATTGAGGAGTTAATGGAGTTGTGTTCAGTTTAACTAATCTAAACATAGCTGAACTAGTTGTATTTATTCTAACTGATTAATACACTAGTGAAGAGTGGTGTGAATTAATTATTAATTAATTCACTAATTATGAACTCATTAATCAACTAAATAATACATCAGTTAACTTCAGTGCATGGACAGTTTCAATGGAGACTAGTGCAGGAATAGGTGAAAGAGCAAGTTAACTATCAGTTGTGACTATACTGTTGCTATTTGCAACACACAGATAGGTGGAGTAAGCCCATGAGGATTGCGCAGTTCAAGCCAGGTGGTTATCTATTTAATAAAGCCATCCCATAGCTTGAAAACGCAATAGAGGCTGGCTATCAAGTGGCTAAGGGTTGGAGCATGAGCTTTGCTATATCTAGCTTGATAGTGTGTAGCAATTGAGGGTGTGCATGAAAGCTTGTGAGGAGCTTTTGTACTATGATTGTTACACGATCTCCATGACATATAATATACAGATATTTGGGGTTTTCAGCTTTAAGCTTTCCCATAAATACTTTGTTCATATGTGTGAATTTTTATGGCTTTAATGTGTGCATGCAATTGATTTTATTTCCGCATGTGATGATCAATGGTAGAAGAGATTATGTATTATGCATGAAGCTAAAATAGTGTGTGATCAGGAGAATCTCGGTGAATAACTCATCCATTATTCAAATTTCTACATCTGATTCAGACACGACCAATATTCAAATCCCGTCTTTCGACCCACCTGAGATCGTTCCTTCTTCTTACACAAATTTTCAAACTATTGATGTAGAATGGAACATGAGCAATCTTTCAGCTTTAAGCTTTCCCATGAAATACTGTGTTCATATGTGTGAATTTTTATGGCTTTAATGTGTGCATGCAATTGATTTTATTTCCGCATGTGATGATCAATGGTAGAAGAGATTCTGTATTATGCATGAGCAATCTTTCTAAGACCATGCTTATATATATATATATCGGTCAAAATAGGTATCGTGGAAAATATACAGATTGGAGAGGATTATAGTCCTGAGGAAATTTCACGCTTAACATCCCTTTTCAAGGAGTTCCAAGATGTTTTCACTTGGTATTATGATGAAATTCCCGGCATATATCCTTTTATAATTGAGCACGAAAGCATGATTTATGAAAATTTCTCTAGAGGAACGACCTTGGGGAGATTTTCATCATCGTGCTTCAATGTCTGATTCAGACATGACCAATATTCAAATCCCTTCTTTCTATCCCACCTTAGATCATTCCCTCCACTTACACAAACTTTCAAACTATCGATTCATAAGGGAACATTTGAAATCTTTCCAAGACCATGCTTATAGATATCTCAGTCAAAACGAGTATCGTGGAAAATATATAGATTAGAGCAGATTACAGTCCCGAGGAAGTTGCATGCTTCACATCCCTTTTCAAGGAGTTCCACGATGTTTTTTCTTGGTCTTATAACAAAATTCCCGGCATATATCCTTCTATAGTTGACCATGAAATCAAGATTTATGATGATGCCAAGCCTATCTAGCAAAGGCGTCGACCTGTCCGCCCTCGCAAAGAAGCAGCTATCAACACTGAAGTCGAAAAAATCTTACACACTGATTTCATCTATCCCATTCCTCTGACGGAATGGGTATCCAATAAAGTTCCCGTAGATAAAAAAAATAATGCACCATTGAAGTCTGTGTTGATTATGGTGGTCTCAATGCCGCTTGTACAAAAGACAATTATCCTACTCCATTTATAGATCATATTCTCGATGATTGCACCAGATCCGAATCTTTGTCCTTCATGGATGGATTTTTGAGAGATAACCAGATAGCGATTAAAAAGGATGACCAACATAAAACCACCTTCATTTGTCCTTGGGGCACATTTTCATATCGTAAACTCCCATTCGGTCTGAAGAATGTGGGAGAAAATTTTCAAAGGGCCATTGACTATTCATTTCATGATATCAGACACATTGTACAAGCTTACCTAGATGACCTTCCGACCCACTCCAAGAAACGAGCCTTCTTTTTAGGGAATTTTTCTAGCTCATAAAACTGAAAAAACCCCGAGTCTCTTTCGTTGGGCTCATTAAACTACCACGATGAAGAACTCTGAGCCTTTTTTTTCCATATTTTTCTAGCTTGTTAAAAAACCAAAAAAGTCACAGAGTTTTTCTCTGTCGGACTCATTACAATTTCACTAAGAGGATCGAGTTTTTCTTCATCTGAATCGTTAAAAATTCATGAAGAATATAGATTTTACTCCATCTCCTCGTACTCAATACAAAATGAGGCAGACGTCCATTGAACATATGTTTATCACTTTATCCGGATTCAATGGACTAACTTACGGAAAAGGAACTATGTCGGGCATATGATTCTCCCTTTGTCGTGCCAAGTTATCAACCATGAAAAAGGTACCCCCTTGGAGTTGTCTTTTACGATGTTTTTTAGACTCCATAAATATGAAAATATCACCGAGTTTACCCGTCTGGGCTCGTTAAACTTAATAAAATGGGGAAAATTTTGGACAAAGTGGATACTTGTTCGGTTAAGATTTGAAAGTCGATTTGGCAGAAAAAAAAATTGAACATGGAACTTCCCTAAAAATTCACTCGCAATTAGCTGAGCCCTATCATTCTATGAGTTTAGCCTTCATATGATGTGCCTTCTATTGTTCAAGAAGATCTCACTATCTATTGCTTCATGTTTCAGCCAAGCCATCATATTCCATAAATCATTTTTCATCATTAGTTACTACCATTTTCTCTTGACTATCTCCAAAAAAAAAGATCATCTTTTACCATTTCATGTCGACTGATGTAGGATGCCTCATTTCTCACCTTTTGACAGATTTCTTCCTATCGACTTCAACATCTTATTTATGAATTTGATCCAAAAACACATCAGTACCCTGGAACATGTAGACCTCATTGGAAGGTTACCTTGTGTTTGATTTGGGGTTCTCATCACTGGCTCCCAGTTGAATGATTATACAAGTGTTCGACATCAACACCATTTATTCACACTTGCTAGATTTTACTGTGCATCTTGGAGACCATCATATTTCTCAGTGGTCATCCTCATGTTTGTTAACAATTTTCATCATTGACTGGTAATCAGATGATTTCTCGCACGTTCAACTACAACTTCTTCATTCACAGGTGCGAAAATATGCAGTTTAGTGAAGCGGTGACCAAGACCTTGTGTTGAGGCTTACAACATTCAGTTGTGTTTCCTCTCCCAAGCTGCGATATTGTTTTCGAAGACAACTTATCAGATTGATTGTGTCATGGCACAAGCTTCCACATTATGCTTATTGGTGGAAATATTGGTCAAATCCCATTCCAGGGAAATCATTTTGATACAGCTACTGAGCATGGGAACGCCCAACTCATGATATATATATATATATATATATATATATATATATATATATATATATATATATATATATATATATATTTCTGACATATGTTGTTGTTTCAGGTTTTTCTCTGTCCTCCAACTCCTCTCGCTCTACTACACATATTATAAATTATTTCGGCCATAATCTTCGCCTCTGAACTCACACTCTAGGGGCCATCTGTTATAGGAAAAATGAACTCCTCATCAGCTCAGAGGAGAAGGAAACATGGAAGGATGAAAATGACCCAGATAGAGACCCATTTTGGCAAGGTAACACACCTTAGAGACAACCAGGTCGAGTTATAAATCATCCCAACCTTTTAGAGGGAGCGTTATTGCCTAGGTTAACGCATATTTTTGCATAAGGGGCAGCATTGCCCATCTTTTCATGAAGGAAAGGGACAAATCCTGTGGGAACTGACTGACATTTCTTGCTTTTTCTCAAAAGGAGTTAGTCTAAAAGAAGCAACCTATGGTGCAGGCCTATTATTGGACGTTACTAACATAATTGAGCATATATAGAGGGAAAAAGCAAGGAAAGGCAAGGAAACATCATGATTTTTCCCCATTCAAAATGATTGAGAAGATTGGCAAGGTCTGTCCTCCCGAATTCCTATAAATTGGAGGCTTGGGCTCTTGGTAAAGGGTCGAAAGTTTGATCATGGCAGAGCAAAGATTTATTGTCGAGTGTGAGGCTTAAGGATTGGCAAGGTTCATTGAGAACTCTTAGCCCAAGTATCATTACACTTGGAGATAGAGGAGAGAGAGAGAGGAGTCATAAGACTGAGGGAAGCTTAGTTCAACCAACGGTTGTAATATTACTTCTTACATATTAATAGAATTGTATCTGTTTTGTCCATATGATGTTTTAGTGTCACATTTATTGTTTATTTGTCTATGAAGCATGATATAAATGGCTCATATTTGCAGAGTTAAATGTTGAAAATATAATTGTTTGATTTCTATTAAGTGATACAACTGTGAATATTACACGTGTGCTTTTTTTGTTTGAAGGATCTTGACTTGGAGCCAGTGAAGAAGGACTTTGGCCACGTCGTTTAGTGCTCTCCAATGGATCTTCTATCTGCAAAGAGGTAATCCTTCAATATCTCACTTCGTCAATTATGCATTAGTATAAACATGTGCGCAATGTGTTTGTAACTATACAGCTAATCTGATTGTCTGCCTCGGGCACCAGGAAGCCTCGAGAGGGATTTACATCAACTACCACCCATGCATTTTACCCCTAAGTAGAATTGGTTACCATACTGATGATTTAATCCTTAGTTCCTAGATTTTTTGTTTCTGAGCCTTTGGTTCTTTCCCTCTGTCATTTCCCGTTCTTCTCACATCCATTTCTGATCATTTCATATGCTCTATGACCATCTCAGTAGCTCACAGTGTCTAGAACAGACCCTGCCTAACCATTTTTTGCAACTTTTCCTTGAATAATGCACCCCTTGTCTGTGTGTTCCAGTTATTGAAATTTTTTTCCTTGAATAACTTTTTGTTGTTGATGCTTGGGAAGAGTGCATTAGTCCTGTTATTAACGCTTTGTATCCTTTGCTAGCCTGCGTTACCCAACCAAAATTTGTTGTTACATCTTTGCTGTGATTTCCTTGGCTATGGAGTTGTCGACTGTCAGATTAGCTTCTGTATTTTGGATCCCTGTGCTTGGTTTCCTGCTAGCATTTTAGTTTTCTTATTTGAAAAGTTAGTGTTAGTTGCATTTACTTTTTTAAAAAGAAAAGCCTTTTTTTAAGTATTTTCTAAACATAGCTAATTTCATTCTGAATTTTTTGGGTTAAATAGTTGTTGGTGAGGATATATATATGTTTGAATATTTTTAGGCTGAACTGCATTATTTGGATGTTTTCTGCTACATGGATGTGTGAAATATTTCTCCCTGTAGAATAATATATTCATTGAATTGAATATTAAAAGAATTTTATGCACGGTTTGAGTTAGAGTCTCATTACATTTCATACGTCCAAACCCCCTCCGAAGACTAATAAGCAAGTACACTAAAAATCAAGCGCTAATAAAGTCAATCATATAAATATTTTTTCTGATCTTACACACACATTAGTTCAACCTAGGATCTTGGGATAGGAGAAGTGAGAAAATTTCCCAAGATCGCAAAATTTGAGACTAGTGTCATTAAAGAGTGAAAATCCTGATGCAATCATATTATTGGGACCACCCCACTACTACTGGAGTTAAGCGCAGGACAACACTGGGGTGCATGAGAAGGTAGCCCTCCTTCGATTGCATAACGCTGGGCATTCTATATATTGGGGTTCCCCTCAGGGATGTCCAAACTAGATCGGGGATCTAGGTGTTCTACCCATATAGCATGTTATCTATGACCGTGACCCCCCTTATAGTGTCTATGATATGAGGTATCTTTAGTTTCCATAATTTTAGGGATGTACACAAGGTGACTAGGGCGGGCTGCACTGGTACCTGACACAGATGGAACTACTTTGTCTTTAGTCTTTGGGAGGGTACTCATCTCCAAAAGAGTGCTTACACCCATCATCTAAGGTTCAGGAGAATCTCAAGAGTAATCTTAATTGTACATTTGACCAGCTCTCTCTCTATTCTATTTTGATACTGGGTTTCATCTCCAGCAAATGGTAGTACTCAGACAAGGTCTTTCCCATCCAGTTGCTTGATTGATTGAATTTAGAAGTTCTTTTTTATTTTTTAGGTGTGTGGTTACCATAACTGAGACTTAATAATACATCACAATAAAAATTTGATAAATTAAGAGGTCATCGTGGTGTCCTTCGACCCTCGTCTTCTTTCTAGGTGACAGTAAGGTATCCCTCCATTGACAGTGGGGGAGGAGTCAAGTCTCTGTGACCCAGTGCCTTCTCCGAAAGAGCAGTATCCAGTGTTGAACCCTAATTTTCACATTGCTCCCTACAATATGGAGTTTCCTGAGGATCCTTTCACTCAAGGATTCATACCTCCTTACAATCATCCTCTCACTATCCCATTGGAGCCATTGTTAATTTAGGTATCACCAGTACCAACCATGTCTTCGGCTGCACCCACATCTACTTCACAACCAGTGACCATTGGGTCAGTGCCGTTGGTGGCCAAATCGGTTCCACCACCAACTTCCTTGCCAGTTTTTGTTCTACAAAACTGATTGGAAACCCCAATAGCCAGCATATACTTGGTCCTAGAAACTTGGTCACCATAACTGCAAGCGGACTTCTGAACCCTTCGGTATTTGCTCCTATAGTGACTGCACTTGGACCCACAGTTTTCGCTCTCACTAGCGGGGCTACTTCAGTTCCTTTTAGCAACCATTTCATTTGGAGTCCATTGCTGAGTTCAAACCCCTTGGCTATTATGCTAGGGGGCAGTGTCACCAACACTTATATGCCAGGGGACACTTCGGTACCCCTACATTTAGTAGGACAAGCAGAAGCATCGAATGTTAATACCATTCCTCTTGTGGTCAAACTTTTGGTGGAGGGTCTATGCCAATGGTCGATTATGCAAATATCAATATGCCACAAGCTAACTCTATGGAATCTATATGGGCGACCCTTCCCCAAAACCAATTGGGGTAAGGGGGCAATTGTTACCCTAGGGGAAACCAGTCGTTTGTCCCCTAGTACAACATCCCCTATGGATATCAACCCTACATCCATACACCTCCATTCACTGGAAACTTTTATCAAAAAATTCCTACTTATCCCATTGGTAACACGTTGATAGGCAGACCCTACGGTCCAAATGGTAATGCAACACCTCCTTGGCTAGACTCGGTGGCAAGCATGAAATTTCCATTTTTGGCAGCTTTAGACATCCCCGACCTCTACTAATTGACCAATGATCCTATCAACCATAACCTGCTCTGGCCTCCAGTATCGTAGAAGATTCCATATGACATCCTTAAGTTCGAAGGGAACAAGGGGAAGATCCGGCTACACAAATCACCACCTTTCATCTATGGTTTGTTTCTAACTCCATGGTGGATGATAATATATGACTCAGACTTTTCCCCTGCACTCTCACAGGCAACACTACCAAATGGTACATCGAGTTACCACGTGTCGCAGTCAATAATTTTGGTGCCTTATCAACAAAATTTATTATGAACTTTTAGTTACCTATCCGATACGAAAAAAAAGCTAAACACTTAACCTCGTTGAGCTATGACACCGCCACCCATATCTTCGATCACATTCATGAATGGAGACATAGGCGGAGGTTAGTCAAAGTGGAAATTCTGGATCATCTATTATCGAACTAGTTTTTTAAGTCACTCTTGCCACCCCTTGCTAAAGACATCTTTTTATCTGGTGTGGTCACAGAAGACCAATCCATCCATCATACACAAGTTCTAGATCTCATCTATTCACAATCTGGCACATTGTATGAGTTACTCCCCCATGCCCCTGGAAACCTAAATCCTTCCACTACTCAGTTACTCGGAGCTCACACTGCTGGTCCCATTGGCACAACTTATGATGTAGCTGTAAAACAGCTCAATGGGAAAGCTTCCAAACCATCTTCAGTTGCCACTGCCACTACCCAATCAAATTCTCTTCCCACCGCTGAGGTACACTCTATGCAGTCTACAAAAAAACCGAAAGGCAAGAACAAGAAGAATAAGAAAAATACCGCTCCTTCTGAAGAGCAGCCCAATACTCAGAATAATACCAATCATAGAAATGTTGCTAAAAACGACAAAGGAAAGGAGAAACCGAAGAGGCTACCTTGCAAAATTTGTGTGGAGGACCACTTGAAATATAAATGGCCTCGGCTGTAGGAATGCATATATTTTAGTACGCAAAAGGACTCTGGAAGGACACCTGTTTTCCTTCACAATCCCTTCCCTAATCCACAGCAAAAACAACAAGACATGGTTGCAAACCCGCCACACCCGCCCAAAAGGGCAATGGTGGTGCTCATCCTTCCGGTGAAGGATCATCTACCATTCATGGCATGGAAACTGTTGAACTCCAAACCTGAGCTAAAATATATGGAAATCAAGTCATTGAGGCTCATGAACCTAGTTCAAGTTCAAATCTAGTGTCGCCGAATGATCTGCATATCGAAAGGTCTGTTGTTGACCCTGTCATTTGTCCCCCCAAAGGGAACCTTTGACACATGAATCATAACACCTCTGCATGTGCTTCCTAGAACTACAACATTGTAGAAGACTTGGCACAAGAAGCATTATCAATGTCTGTGCTCGAAGTGTTGCAAACCTGCCTAGTGCAAAGGAAAGCCCTGCTTTCGGCCATTGGTGGAATTGATCCCCAGGATTATATGATAGCCATGTTTGACATGGGAAAATACAAACCTTTCCTTTCACACCAGCTTGCTTTCTAGGTTCAAGTCGTGTCAAAAGGGAGACAAATCCATCACACTATCATAGCGGAGGGTGCTTCAACTTGCGTAATGTCATCTACATGTTGGCTCGCTTTGGGTTCTCCCACTTTGTCTCCATCGTTGAATTCCCTCAAAGCTTTCGATGGCCACAATTTCCTCCCAAAATTCTACCTTGCTAGATACCCCATTACACTTAGTGGGAAAATGATAACTGTGGACATAGAAGTCGTAGATTGTCATCTCCACTACAATATTTTGATCGGTTGCAGTTGGTCTTACATGTTGACTGCCTTTGTCTCTTCAGTTTTCCAACTCATCCTGTTTCCATTGGATGGGAAGATAGTTATAGTGGACCAAATATCCTTTTGCACCCCTTATTATTCTGCATTACCTAGTAGCATTGTGCCCTTAATAAGAGGCATTCCTAACTCTTACGTTAGTTTCGGTACCGGTATTCTAAAGGCATCTTCCTTGATGAGTTGTTTTCCTCTCCTGCCTCCTAAGGTTCCATACATAATTGAAATGATATCCACCATCTTGGATGGCTCTATCGATCCCTTGATTCTACCGGTGCCTCCAGAAATTGATTCCTACGGAGATCAAATGCCACTATCACTGACTAAGTTGGCTTATCAACCCATCCAATCAACATTTAAACCCTCCACTACTTTGGTTTCGACCAATGGTACCACCCTCTCACTCACCATAGTTCCTTCTAAGGATATCCTCAATGAAGTCCTACCTATAAATGAAGCTATTTGAGAGATCATGTCTCTAGAGGAACGACCTTGGGGAGAGTTTCATCATTGGATTTCCATGTCTGATTCAAACACGACCAATATTCAAATCCCATCTTTCGACCCCCCCGAGATTGTTCCCTCCACTTATACGGCATTTCAAACTATTCATGTAGAAGGGAACATGAGTAATATTTCCAAGACCATGATTATAGATATATTAGTCAAAACAGGTATGGTGGAAAATATACAAATTGGAGAGGATTATAGTCCTGGGGAAATTTCACGCTTCACATCCCTTTTCAAGGAGTTCCACGATGTTTTTTCTTGGTCTTAAGATGAAATTCCCGGCATAGATCCTTCTATAATCGAGCACGAAATCATGATTTATGATAATGCAAACCCTATCCAACAAAGGCTCCGACCTATCCACCCTTGCAAAGCAATAGCT
The DNA here is from genome assembly GCA_034641835.2 of Pinus albicaulis. Classification (NCBI taxonomy): domain Eukaryota; kingdom Viridiplantae; phylum Streptophyta; class Pinopsida; order Pinales; family Pinaceae; genus Pinus; species Pinus albicaulis. The sequence goes on along the minus strand of CM076577.1, from coordinate 956,926,285 downwards.
ATCAAGACTGAAGTCGAAAAACTCTTACACACTGATTTCATCTATCCTGTTCCACTGACGGAATGGGTATCCAATCCAGTTCCTATAGATAATAAAAAAAAGCACCATTCGAGTCTTTGTTGATTATTGTGATATGAATGTCACTTGTCCAAAAGATAATTTTCATACTCTTTTCATAGATCATATTCTCAACGATTGCGCCGGATGTGAATCTTTCTACTTCATGGATGGATTTTTAGGATATAACCAGATAGCGATTAAAAAGGATGACCAACATAAAACCACCTTCATTTGTACTTGGGGAACATTTGCATATCGTAAACTCCCATTCGGTCTGAATAACGCGGGAGCAACTTTTCAAAGGGCCATGGACTATGCATTTCACGATATCAGACACATTGTACAAGCTTACTTTAATGACCTTCTGGCCCACTCCAAGAAAAAGGCCTTCATTTTAGGGGCTTTTTCTAGCTCATAAAACTAAAAAAACCCCGAGTCTCTACGTCGAGCTCATTAAAATACTGAGATGAAGAACTATGAGCCATTATTTTCCATATTTTTCTAGCTCATTAAAAAACCAAAAAGTCAGAGTTTTTCTCCTTCGGACTCGTTTAAATTTCATAGAGAGGATCGAGTTTTTCTTCGTCTAACTAATTATAACTTCATGAAGAATATTGATTTTACTCCATCCCCTCGTACTCATAACAAGATGAGGCAGATGTCCATTGAACATATGTTTATCACTTTATCCAGATTCAATGGACTAACTTACGGAAAAGGAACTGTGTCGGGCATACTATTCTCCATTTTTCGTGCCTGGTTATCAACCATGACAAAGGTACCCCCCTGGAGTTGTCTTTTACGATGTTTTTCATACTCCCTAAATATGAAAAGTTCACTAAGTTTACCCATATGGAATCGTTAAACTTAATCAAATGGGGAAAAATTTGGACATAGTGGATACTTATTATATTATGCTTTGAAAGTCAATTTGGTAGCAAAAACCTTGAACATGGCACTTCCCAGAAAATTCACTCGCAATTGGCCGAATCCTACCATTCTATGAGTTTAGCCTTCATATGCCAATGCCCCTACATTGGTGAATCTTGACACTCTTTGGTGTTCATAAGCCTAAGCTTCCTAGTACCCGTTACTGTGCCTTCTATTGTTCAAGAAGATCTCACTATCTACTGCTTCCTATATCAGGCAAGCCATTATATGCCATAAGTCATTTGTCGTCGTCAGTTACTACCATTTTCTCTTGACTATCTCCAAAAAAAATCATCTTTTCCCATTTCGTGTCTACTGATGTAGGAGTCGCCATGGAAAATAGTAGGGGCTAATATTCATAGGTGGGCTAATTTTCCATGCTTTTTTCAAAAAAAATATTCACCAATTCCCCTTTTTTTAAAAATTGATTCGCCCAAATTGTATAGTATAAAAATATTTTACCCTAAAAATTGCCAAAAATTTATATATACTAATATAAAATGATTACAAAACTAAATATTTTTACCAAAATAACATAATTTTTTTTACAATTCACATATTGGGGACTACTAAGATTCGCCAAGTTTTTAAACTTTAAGATAAACGTCCATCCTTAAAATTTTCCCTCTGTAGGACGCCTCATTGCCTACCTTTTGACATATCTCTTCCTATCGACTTCAACATATTATCTAGGAATTTGATCCAGAAACACATCAGTACCCTAGAAATTGTAGACCTTGGAGGCAGTTTACGTTGTGTTTGATTGGGGTTTCTCATCACTGGCTCCCAGTCGAATGATTCTACGAGTGTTAGACATCAACACCATTTATTCATACTTGTTAGATTGTACTATGCATCTTGGAGACCATAATCATTATCGGTGGCTATCCTCACGCCTGTTAAAATTTTTCATCATTGAATGGTAATCAGACTATTTCCTGCATGTTCAACTACAAATCCTTCATTCACAGGTTGGGAAATATGTGGTTTAGTGAAGCGGGGACCAAGACCTTGGGTTGAGGCTTACATCATTCAGCTGTGTTTTCTCTCCCAAGCTGCGAGATTGTTTTCCTAAACAAATTATTAGATTGATCCTGTCATGACACAAGATTCCACATTATGCTTATCAGTGGACATACCGGTCATATCTCTTTTTGGAGAAATCATTTTGATACAACTACTAATCATGGGAATGCCCAGCTCAGGACAGATGCTTAAATTTCTGACATATGTTGTTGTTTCAGGTTTTCCTTAGTCCTTTAACTCCTCTTAATCTACTACACATATTATAAAGTATTTCGGCAATCGTCTTCACCTCTAACCTCACACTTTAGGAGGCATCTGTTATAGGACAAATGACCTCTTCATCAGCTCAGAGGAGAAGGAAGCATGGAAGGAAGAAAATGATCGAGACAGAGACCCATTTTGCCAAGGTAACACACCCTAGAGATAGCCAGGTCAAGTTATAATGCATCCTAGCCTTTCATAGGGAGTTTTAGGGCCTATATTAACACAGTGTCTTTCCTAAGGGGCAACGTTACCCGTGTTTCCATGAAGAAAAGGGAAAAATCCCATGGAAACTGACTTGAATTTCCTAATTTTTCTCAAAAGGAGTCAGTCCAAAAGCAACAACCTGTGGTGCAAGCCTCTTATTGGATGTTAATAAACACACCAGAGCATCTATAGAGGGAAAAATCAAGGAAAGGCAAGGAAAAATCATGATTTTTCCCCATTCAAACTGATTGAGAATATTTGCAAGGTCTGTTCTTCCAATTCCTATAAATTGGAGGCTTGGGATTTTGGTGAAGGGTTGAAAGTTTGATTGTGTGCAAAGAAAAGCTTTATTGTTGCATGTGTGGCTTAAGGATTGGAAATTTTCATTAAGAACTCTTAGCCCAAGTATCATTACACCCATAGATAGAGAAAAGAGAGAGAGGAGTCGAAAGACCGAGGGATGCTTGGTTCAACCAATGGTTGTAATCTCCCTTCTTATATATTAATAGAATTGTATATGTTTTCTCCATTTGATGTTTCAGTGTCACATTTATTATTTATTTGTCTATGAAGCATGATATAAATGGATCATATTTTCATACTTAAATTTTGAATATATACTTGTTTAAATGCTATTAAGTGATACAACCATGAATATTACACGTGTGCTTTTTTTGTTTGTAGGATCTAGACTTGGAGATGATAAAGAAGGACTTTGGCCACACTTCTTAGCGCTCTCCAATAGATTTTTTGTCTACAAAGAGGCAATCCTTCAATATCTCACTTTTTAAACTATTCATTGGTATAAACATGTGTGAAATGTCTTTGTATCTATACAACTAATCTTACTATCTGCCTCAGGCATCGAGAATCCCCGAGAGGGATTTACATCAGCTACCACCCATGAATTTTACCCCTAAGAAAGGCCCAATCTCGGGCATGTTATAGGCTTCCTGTGTCCAGGGCCACGAGCTTCCTGTGCTAAGACCACGGTTGTGGGGTAAAATAGGTAAAATAGAAATTATTTTCCTTCAAATTTGTTTTATTGTGTTTTTCTCAAGTTTTATAGTGACTGATACGTGTGATGTGGGTGCAAGAGAAACCTTGGTGTATGAATGGAGAGAAAGGAAATATACTGAGAACAAAATTCAGGACATGACTCATGGTCCAACCTGTTGAAGCCTCGAAAATCGTTGCAACAACATTGGGGGATAACCACCCGGTGTGGACCTTAATACAACTCCTTTTCCGTTTATGATAATGGCTCCGACTGATTTAACTAGTTCCAGTTAACTTTTCCCTATCGCTATTTGTTTATGATGTATCTTTAACTACCAATAGACAGGGATATCATATCAATTCTTCTTGCTGATCGGGCAAGAGAATGACCCTTAAGTTGATTTGGGTTCAGCCAAACCACAACTAAGATTTTGCTTCTTTGAGAAGAGGACTTGAAAGAATGTAGAACTTAATCTAAATGCAAACTTACTCTATAATGCAAACAAAAGAAACTAATCTAAATCCTATCTCAATTAGGTAGATATAGATCTAACCCAATTAAGAGCAAGATAATTAAATGATGAGAATTTAAATATGTCTGGCTTTTAATTAATGTCAAGCTAATGAAGAAATTCAATTAGCATGACATTTGTGAATACCAAAACACATCCTATTGAGACCATTTAACTGAAATAATAAATCAACAACACTCCAGAAGAAATTCACAAAAATGATATTGATTATCAAATTAGTCAAGCCAATAATTAAACAATAACATGTGGAAGAAATTCGCAACACATTACTATTTAATAAATCAGTTTTATAAGAAAGATTTATGAGTAAGTAGTTACTCAGAAATCAGAGTTTAATCCATAAGAGCAGAGAAACATAACAATATTGAGACAAATTATCCATATCAACAGAAATGCATAAACATGAATAAAATGAAACAACAATTTTATTATCATAAAAATGAAACTAGTATTTGATACAGAAATGCCAAAAATATCAGTTAATTGAATCCGCTTCTCTGATCCCGGTCTCTAATAGTACTTTACATTAATTTAATTTCTTCTTTCAAAACTAGAGCTATAGAAATGAAAACTCTGTCCATCATACATAATTCAAGATATAAAGAAAAAACCCTCAATAATTTTCATATCTGAAATTTTCTCTCCTCCCTTCTACAACTCTAAATTCCTATAATAGAAATGCTTTTAGAACTCCAGAATTGCAGAGGAGAGTCGCCCTTTTCACATTCTACAATCTTCCATTTATAATATTTCCAAAAGAATTTTGAGAGAAGAGTTTGTTGACGAAAAATCTGCCCAATCCAATTTTAATTGCTCAAAAATTCCAATTTTTAATTTCTAGAGTCTTCTCATTGATTGAGATCTTTTTCTCATATCATTTCTACTGTTTTTCCTGCAAAAAGAAATCAAAATGAATTAAGATGCAACAATAAAATCAAAATATCATTTTTGGCATTAAAAAAAATCCAATCAAATTCTATTTGAATTAATAATTAAAAATAAAGTATAAGCTCTCTATTGATGCCTGGAATGGTTTAATTGGCCAATGATATCATTGATGAGCGAATCTGCAATTAGAAGAGGCTTTGGGCAAATGAAAATGAAGAAAATACAACTCAGAAAATTGATTTTTTTTTTTGAAATTTAGAGCTTGATTTTTGACCCAATAAATGACCAACTCTATTAATGAAACCTCCTCAAAATGTTCTCCTTGATTTTATCTTTCCAATGAGCCATCCTGGACCTCATTTGGCCAAGTAAAACTCAATCTATGAGCCTCCAAAGTTGATAAGTCAAATCTGATATAAATCTAGAAATTCTATTGCTGGGCTAAAAATCAGAAATTTAATTAAAAATTTAATCATAAATTAGCTTTAATTATCTAATAATTACACCTAATTTAATTATTAATTATAAACTAAATTAACTATTTAATAAAATATTATTGATTAATCTTATTTTAACTAACTAATATATAATTATTTATTTATAAACTATTCAATATTAATCTAAATAATGAAATTTCAATTTAATTAAATTAATCATATGTTACATATTAATTAATTTAATTAATATTAAAATTAATTATTTAAATATTTAAATATATTAAATTAATTATTAAACTAAAACTAAACTAACACTATATTAAATTAAAACTAACCTACCACTAACATATTTAATACTAAACTAACACTTGAACTAACACTACCCTAATACTAACACTACACTAACTTAAAACTAACGTAGAATTAACACTATGCTAACTTAAACTAACACTAACACTTCAATATTCCATTAACATTAACTTAAAGCTAATACTCCCATTACACTCATACGAATGAGTTTGAATCTTAAAATAAAAAAAAATAACTTATGACCTTTGACTCAGGAGTTGAGGGATATCGGAGGTTCTTGGAAATGCATCCCATGAAAACTCCCGATGCGATGAGAGAAAAATATGTATACCCAAAAAAAATCCCGATGCGATGTTTTATTATATATATATTTTTTATTTTATTTTTCATATCAAATTTTAATTTAATTAAATTAATCATATTTTACATAATAATTAATTTAATTAATTTAATATTTAATATTAAATATCAATTTTTTATTTCGGTTTTATTTTAATGATGTTTAATTAAATTATGAAATTATCTAAAGTGAGGATTTCTTATCTAAACTACAACCACTTTGTCATTTTGGATTTTCGAGATTAATAATTTATTTGAAAATTGAAGTAAATTTCTAAAATCCCAATGCTTAGTGATTTGACTGTATAAGTAGAAAAATGAAAAATATTAGTAATAACTAACTAGGGGTTAATATTCAAACTAAATGCATTATTGAACTAATTTAATTGCAAAAATGGAATATTGTACATTTTATGCATTTTTTAACCCAGACGACATAATTGATTAGACTTCAAAGGAGTGCCATTTACAAACCAATTGACCAAACGAGGTGAAACAAGAATCAATAAAAATCTTATAAAAAATTGATCGTAACAAAGCAATCAAAACAAGAATCTAAAGAAGATGAAAATTTAATAAAATCATGAGGTAATTAACTTAATAAAAATCCTAAAAGGTATTTAGCCAAAAAATTTATAGAAAGGGTCACCATTATTTGAAGTAAACAATTCAAAAATGGGGGAGGTTGTGTTTTACCACAACAATGGCGACACATGGGAAAAGAACTAGTTATCTCTGTTTGATATGAATGAAATTTTCCTAAAATTAAAGTAAAAATAATTAAAGAAGAGAAAATTGTTCTTGGAATGCTTGACTAAGTTCATTAATCTGAATAAAAGAAAGAATTATCTTATTGTAATTTTCTTAAAATTCTTCATAAACTAAAATATTTCATAACTCTATATCAGTCCTTAATTAGTTGTAGAGATAAAGCAGGGGTCACTTTACAGCTTAGCTTTTAAAATGTACTCATTTGTCACAGGTAGAGCCACTACTGCTAGCAAACATCTCTAGTCTCGACAGCGTTACCTTTTAATCATAAATGATTCATAATCCTATCTATTTAAGAATTATTGACCTAGAGATAAATCCATTTATATATGTTTTATTATTTTATTATTTTTATTTTTTTAAGTTCTTAAAATCCATTGTCCTGGTTTGGTAGCTAGATAATTGATAATGTCATTCACTAGTTATAATTAGACTGAACAAGTTGGCTCGTGATGAGACCCCTTGTATTATAACTGTTTGCAATCATAAGCCATTACCCTGGTTTGTTTAGTAGTGTTGGTAATGTCAGCCTATTTTTCCCCTATGATCATGGTAAGCAGGCTCGTGATGGGACCTCTTATCTTTTAAGTTTAAATATATTTTTGGATTACACTCTAGAAAAATAAAACTCTTTTAAATAGGAAGAATCATTAACTCCTTAAGATTTCAGAATGACAATTTCAGAGTTAAAAATGCTTTGCTATAAAGTGTCTTTACTTGGTTAAAAATAACTTTTCTTGACTGATAATATAATTTTGAAAGATCTTAATAAAATATTGAAATCTCAAAATAATTACAATTTTGATGAAAAAGAAATTTCTCAAATTTCATGATACTTCGTCAACTTCTCTTGTTTTGTAATCTCTTCCTTAACTATGTCTACCTTTATAATAAGAAAAACAAATTTTTCTAAGAGATTTAAAAAAAAGCTAATAGGAGACTATTAACAATTTTTTCCTATGTATGCCAATCATTGTTAGGTAACAAGAATGCCTTCCATATAAATCATGGCAAAGTCACCAAAATCAAAACTGAAAACCAAAGGAACATAATTCTTAAGCTAAAGTGAGAAAAAAAATCAGCAAACAAAAAAATAAAAATGAAGAAATTTAAAAGTGGAAAGGAAAATCTAAGTTTTGGAATACAAACTCTAAAAAGAATCATTTATACCAATGTCTCAACAACATGAAGTAAAAGAAAATAATCATGTAATCATTCCTTCTTATGTCAAGATTCAGATAAATTATGCCTTGCAAGGTTGTAAATGTTTTAGGTAGTGATGATAAAATTTAGCCATAATGAAAAATTTATGTCTGATGTTAATATTCTTGTTTTAAAGCATTATTTTAATCATTTTCTAATAAAAGGAATGCTTTAAAGAAACAAATTAAAGGTTCAGAAACTTCCTAGTGTAGATGTTTCAACGAAGACTATAGATGCTTTTTGAAAATAAAACCAGGAAAAGAGCATAGGGCTTCCAAAACATGATTTGGTAGATTATTGAAAGCTTTTATGAAGAACGCAAAACAGATTTAAATATCAACATAATTTAAAAAACAAAAATGAAACTAAAGTAATGAAATGGAAATTAATGAAAGTGGGTACATGATTCACACCATTGGATAATTGCATTTGATCTTACCTGAAAGATATCGGTTTCTCCAATACTAGTTGACATCTTCTTTTAGTTAACATTAAAGACTGAAGAAGTCAAACTAACCAAAATCCTATAACCCAAAATCATTATTTATTTTATTTAAACTAAAGCAAGCAGTAAAATGTAAAAATGGAATGCTTTTTTTTCAAGGGAATTGAAATTAAAACAAATGCATCAGAAATGAGATTGAGAATTTGCAGTTATGAATGTTCTCAGAATATTATAAGTTTTATACAAATTCCATGATTTTTATAAATTGTTCAGAGTTAAGACTAAATTTAAGATAATGAAATTTAAAATAGAGAGGTCTTGAATTTCATATTTAATTATGAAATTATTTAAAACTAAAATATATGAGAAATCAAAATGATTTGAATATGCTGCAAATTGTCATCAATCGCTTTAGTATCATAGCGGTTACCCAATATTTCTTTAAATTAACACAATGCCTTATCGAATGATTCGTATTGCATGTAGAGGCATGCGTTGGAGTTTATCGCATCGAGGGTTGTAGTAGCAAATCGCTGATATGAGATCATGCGAAAAGAATATATAGATGAGATGGAGCGATCATACTATTGAAGAAATGTTATATTTGGGATCGGGGACAATCATGTCACAAATTGTACATCGCACACTGCATCTCGCAATTTGTACTTTGCACTCTGCACATTGCGCATCGCAGATTCGGAATAGTGACATGACCATGAATAAAAATGTGATGAAGCGATTGCGATATCGGAAATGCGATGGATTATGTGGCTTTCGGCGTTATGATATGAGCATCAAAAATGCGATGAGCGATATCGATATCGGCATATCGGAATATTGGAAAATAGTCATGTTGGAAATTCCAATATGATTCTTGCGATAGTAGTGATGCGATGTTTATAATAATCGGTGATGATCGAAGAGAAAAAAGTGATAGCGATGAGCAAATCGGCGATGAGTTATTGCACCGCAACTTTTAAAATGAGCGCACAAGGATGTATTCAATTTTCCTCCCGATTTGCGATTTGCGATTAGATTTATCACATCGGAGGTCTTTCAAAGTTAACTCTTGACTAATTGTGATATGAATTTAATAATTTGCGATTGCGATTTGAACTTTATCACATTGGAACTTTTCAAATGGAAGGATTAACCTTATGTTTAATTCACTTTTGCGATCCGATCTATCACATCGGAAATTTTGCGATGAAAAACAAAATTTTGAATTCATCATAATGCGATATGGTATTTTATAAACAATTAAACGAGGTAACACATCGAAGGTCTTGCATCATAAATGTGAAAATAAAGTTGAAACGTTTCAGACATGAATCTTGCGATACTATTTTAAATTTCAATTGGGTTTTCTAATGAATGAAAGTAAAGTTAAAGAATGATCAAATTCTAATGAATCACAAAATAAAATTTCTCTGAACCTGTTGCAAATTTGAATGGGATTTGCTGCTTACTTCAAGTTTTGAAAACAAATGAAAACCTGCAAATAAAACAGAACAAGAATAAAAAACAAACTAAGGGAAAGAGAAACTATTAATAGATGGAAATGAACTAGTAAATGCGTACCTGGAAGAGAATTCTCTATGGATTTTACCTTATGAATCTTTCATTTCTTCCTTCTATTTATCAAAATTCTGACTTTGTTCAAACTCATCTCATTATTTATTCTAAATCAGAGTGTGCAATCAGCCTAAATAAAATATGTTTATTCATGTTCAGGAAATCTGAAACTCATAAAATTCACCAGAAATAAATATGAAAATAGGCTTCCCTTTGAATTGCAACAACAATTTATTACCTCTGCTCATTCCGAATTAACTTGAGAAAAAACTGTATTGTTATAGTGACTTTTTAATAATGCCTTTAATAAATAAATATGATACACATTGCAACATCAAATAATAAACTAAAGATCAGAATGGGATAAAGCCACTAATTGTGGAAAAATATCAACACAGATTTGAATGTGTACATACAGCAAAATGGACACCTTTAAAGTTATTTTAACAAATTTCAAAGAAGATAATATGAACGTCATGTGATTACAACAAAAGGTTAGACTGACTAATCATGATTAAATTGGAATTAAGCTTATAATAGACAGTCATACATTTCATGGGATAATGAGATCATGAAGCTTTTATATCCTCAAAACCTTTAACAAATATATTTCAGAAGAAAATCGTATGAGAATATTTCAAAATAGAGAAAAGTGGCTTTGAGGTGATTGGTGCCAAGTGCAACCTCAATTTAATTTAGTCAAGACATTATTCAAAATAGGCAGAGTAGAGATATTGTTGCAATAAATTTTGATTTTAAAATGGGAAGAAAGAATTAGAAATTTTCTGATAAGAGGCAAATATTTCCCTGAACATGTATATGATATAAGAAGGGTTGATTGCTTTCTTTATTTTATATCTTCAAAACTATTAAAAATAAATTAACTACACAAAACAAACTAACTAAATTAATTCTATTCTATTCTAACCATATACATGAAAATGACTAGGTATAGTCATATTTCCAATGTAACCACTCTCTCATTTTAATTCCTACATATATGTACAGTTTAAATGTTAATAATAAAAATACAAATCTAATTAAACTAAGAAAATTAAATCTATAATTAGAATGTACAGTTATTATTAACAACTTATTTACAGTCATCTTTTTTTGAAATGTCTTTTCAAACTGAATTCCAATTAGATCATCAAAACCTGGATGGGTTTCCATTAAGGATTGGAAAATGTTTAAAAGAGGAGATGACATGCTAGATTGTGGATATGAGCTTTTAAATTCAAAGGCCTGAACAAAATTATTAGTGTTATCTGTAAGTGTTAAACTATTATCAATCCTCCATGAAGGAAAACTTTCCAAACAATTTTCAAATGAGTTAATGAAAAATGGATGGAAATATGTCAAATAAAATGGAAAATTATTAATTGGATTAGATTGCTAGCCAGATTGTAAAAATACATTCTCTTTTTGACACTGCCTTTGAGAAGATAGAAGCTTTTGATAAAACATTAGCATTGATTGAAATTGAAATATTAATAGCTTTTGATGTTCATGATTATAATACGAAACTTCAATTTCCCAATAGAGCAATGAATCAATTGAGTGTTCACTATTAAAGTGCTCAATATGCCAGCGTAAAGTGCCAAAAATTTGAAAAATAAAATCTGAAAATAAATCTAAATTTGAACAAAATAAGTGTGAAAGAAAAAATAAAGTGAAATCACTATTGGTACAACCAATATTACAGCACAATTGGGATTGTTTTGAAATAGTTTCTTTTTTACAAGGATTGGCCAGAATAATGGAATTTGAATAATTTCCAATTCCAACTTGTGAATTAGAAAGAGAATTATGATTATGAGCAGAAATGGGAGTTTGATCATGATATGAATCATAAATTGGAATATTTTCCCGAATGGTGAAATCATAAAGATAATTTGCTGCTCCAAAATGAGGATTGGTTGGAATAATTTCAAAATTAAAATGTTCCTCTTTAATAGATGTTATTTGAATTTTATCATGGGGATTCTCTTGAGAAGAACACAAATCAGCATCCTTGATGTCAGAATAATTATCATAAACGACTTCACGATATTCTCTAGAATTCCCTTTGACTTCATCCAATATATCAAAACAAGGAGGGATAAAAATTTCATGTTCATTAGTGGCAGAAGAATGATCAATAATTGTTTCTCTATCTTGATAAAAACTTATTGGTAATTCATTTAGATCATTCTCTTTATTTTCTCAAATATCATTAATACCGTGAGGGGAGAAATTACCAACATTAAAAATATCAGGATAAAGTGAAAAATGAGAATCAAAAATAATAAATTCAAAATTTTCTCTGTTAGGGAAATCTTGTGCGTTCTGTTCACTATAAATTTCAGATTCTAGATCATTTCTTTGTATACTCATGCTTTCTTGAAGAAGGCTGCTTTTCTGCTCTGTTTTCGGTATTTGTTCATCATGGAAAAATTCAGAAATTTGTACAGCAGTTTGCATTTTATTATTCACTTTGATTTCTGCTTGCACGTGTTGATTTGTGATCTGATTTTCTGAATTTAATACAGAGTAATTTTCAGATTTCAAGGCAACTCTTTCTCCAAAATTGTTGTTGTTTCCTTCTTGCATTTGATAAAAAATATTTTCTAAGCTTTGTGAGACCAATTCATTATAATTTGTTTGCACATCCATATTGGAATTCTCATTTATGTTAGAAGGGGATGGAACAAAGCTTGAACTAATTTCATATGGATTGAGAATGGGAGGAAGAGAGAAAATATATTCAAACCAATCTAATGATTCTTCTTCCGTAGGTCTATCTTCAACTTTAAATCTTAAACAATTCAAATGAAATCGAATGTTAAAATCCCTAACATACTCATTTTCAAATCTTCGTAGATATTCAATTTCATCACATACTTGTTCATAATCGTATCCGTCAAATTTATAAATGAAAATTGTAACAAATTGATCTCAACTGTGAATTGAGGCAACTAGAAGAGTTCTACACCAGTTTCTGGCTTTTTCCGCAAACGTGAGAGTAAAAATTCTGCATAAAATGCCTGCATCAATTCCTTGAAAATCATAATTTGAAACATTTTGAATAAATTGAAAGACATGATTAAAAGCAGAAGAATTTTTCTTACCATTAAACTTTACTTGAGACAAGAGTCTTACCACTTCGGGTGGAGTATTGGAAGATGCATGTCCATGGATACAACTCCAAAATAGAAGTTTAAGAGGAGCCATCGTGATTTAAATAAAATGTTAAAATTGAAAAGACTCCAATAGACAACAAGTTTTAGACCCTCCTTCTAGCACCAAAAATGTTGAAGCCTCGAAAATCACTGCAACAACATTGGGGATAACCACCCGGTCCAGACCTTAAAAACAACTCCTTATATATTTGTAGTAGTGGCTCTGACTGGTTTGACTAGGTCCAGTTACCTTTTCCCTATCATTATTGGTTTAAAATGTATCTTTAACTTCCAATAGATAGGGATATCAGATCACTTATTCTCACTGATCGGGCAAGAGAATGACCCTTAAGCTGATTTGGGTTCAGCTAAACCACAACTAAGATTTTGCCTCTTCAAGAAGAGGGCTTACAAGAATGTAGAACTTAATCTAAATGCAAACTTATTCTATAATGCAAACAAAAGAAACTAATCTAAATCCTATCTTAATTAGGTAGATATAGATCTAACCCAACTAAGAGCAAGATAATTAAATGATGAGAATTTAAATATGTCTGGCTTTTAATTAATGTTGAGCTAACGAATAAATTCAATTAGCAATACATTTGTGAATACCAAAACACATCCTATTGAGACCATTTAATTGAAATAATAAATCAATAACACTAAGGAAGAAATTCACAAAAATGATATTGATTGTCAAATCAGTCAAGCCAATAATTAAACAATAACATGTGGAAGAAATTCGCAGCACATTACTATTTAATAAATCAGTTTTATAAGACAGATTTATGAGTAAATAGTTACTCAGAAATTAGAGTTTAATCCATAAGAACAGCGATACATAACAATATTGAGACAAATTATCCATATCAAGAGAAATGCATAAACATGAATAAAATGAAACAACAATTTTATTATCATAAAATTGAAATTGGTATTTGATACAGAAATTCCAAAAATATCATTTAATTGAATCCGCTTCTCTGATCCTGGTCTCTAATAGTTCTTTACATTACTTGAATTTCTGCTTTCAAAACTAAAGCTACAAAAATGCAAACTGTGCCCATCATACATAATTCAAGATATAAAGAAAAACCCTCAATAATGTTCAGATCTGAAATTTTCTCTCCTCCCTTCTACAACTCTAAATTCCTATAACAGAAATGCTTTTAGAAGTCCAGAATTGTAGAGGAGAGCAGCCGCCCTGTTTACATTCTGCAATCTGCCATTTATAATATTTCCAAAAAAAAATTGAGAGGAGTTTATTGAAGAAAAATCTGCCCAATCCAATTTTAATTGCTCAAAAATTCCAATATTTAATTGTTGGAGTCTTCTCATTGATTGAGATCTTTTTCTCCATATCATTTCTACTGTTTTTTCTGCAAAAATAAATCAAAATGAATTAAGATGCAACAATAAAATCAGAATATCATTTTTGGCATTAAAACAAATCCAATCAAATTCTATTTGAATTAATAATTAAAAATAAAATATAAGCTCTCTATTGATGCCTGGAATGGTTTAATTGGCCAACGATATCATTGATGAGTGAATCTGCAATTAGAAGAGGCTTTGGGCAAATGAAAATGAAGAAAATAAAACTCAGAAAATTGATTTTGTTTTCGAAATTCGGAGCTTGATTTTCTACCTGATTTTTTACCCAATAAATGACCAAATCTGTTGGTGAAATCTCCTTAGAAATGTTCTCATTGATTTTCTCTTTCCAATGAGCCATCCTAGGCCTCATTTGGCCAAGTAAAACTCAAGCTATGAGCCTCCAAAATTGATAAGTCAAATCTGATATAAATCTGAAAATTTTGTTGCTGGGCTAAAAAAAATCAGAATCTTAATTAAAAATCTAATCCTAAATTAGACTCTAATTATCTAATAATTAATCCTAATTTACTTGTTAATCATAAACTAAACTAATTATTTAAATTAATATTAATCTAACTAACTAATATAATTAACTAAACAAATTAATCTAATTAATAATTAATTATGATTTAATTAAATTAATTAGATTCTACATATTAATTAATTTAACTAATTTAAAATTAATTATTTAAATATTAAAAACTAAATCTATTATTAAATTAAAACTAAACTAACACTAATTAATACTAAACTAACACTTAAACTAACACTACCCTAATACTAACACTATACTAACTTAAAACTAACCTACCACTGACACTAACTTAAAACTAATACTCCCATTACATTAAACTAACACTAACGTATGAGTTTGAGTGATGCTTCAAACTTAAAAGCAAAACAAGTAACTTACAACCCTTTATCGCAATCGGCATATTGGGGAGAGAGGGTTATCGGGGGTTCTTTGAAATGCATCCCATGAATAATCCCAATGCGATGAAAAAAATCCCGATGCGATGTATTATTTATTTATTTATTTTTTGTATATTAAATTTTAATTTAATTTAATTAATCATAATTTATATAATAATTAATTTAAATAATTTAAGATTTAATATTAAATATCATTTTTATTTTTATTTTTTTTAAATGATGTTTAATTAAATTATGAATTTATCTAAAGGGATGATTGGCCTATTTAAACTACAGCCACTTTTTCATTTTGAATTTTTGAGATTAGTAATTTATTTAAAAATTGGAGTACATTTCTAAAATCCCGATGCTTAGTGATTTGGCTGTATAAGAAAAAATGAAAAAATATTAGTAATAACTAACTAGGGGTTAATATTTAAACTAAATGAATTATTGAACTAATTTAATTACAAAAATGGAATATTGTACATTTTACGCATTTTTAACCTAGGCGACATAATTGATTAGACTTCAAAGGAGTGTCACTTACAAACCAGTTGACCAAATGAGGTGAAACACGCATCAATGAAAAGCTTATAAAAAATCGATTTCAACCAAGCAATCAAAACAAAAATCTAAAGAAGATGAAAATTTGATAAAATCATGAGGTAATTAACTTAATAAAAATCTTAAAAGGCACTTAGTTAAATTTTTTATAGAAAGGGTCCCCATTATTTGAGGTAAACAAGTCAAAAATGGGGGGGTTGTGTTTTACCACAACACTCCCTTAGGACTAATTCCATGTGATTCAAGCTATAGCCACTCCCACAGCCTGTTATGCCTGCGATTATGGCCTAAAACCGCTCCCACGGGTTGCTCTCCATGCGACTAGGCAAGGGATGAAGGAAAAACACAATATCTTCAACTCAACTTCCTCCAACTTGTTAATCAACATCTATGTCATCTATAACAATTTTCCAAGCCATGATAAGCCTAAAAAGCATCTCTTCAACCTCCTGGAGATTTTATACATGAAGTAGTCACCATAAGTGCAACTACCAACACATGAGTGCAGAAACTGTATCAAGTGGCATCAAACATGAAGCTCAACTATAGAAGGAAACTTGATACATCATGAAAACCAATACAAAACCCTTAAATATCATTATGAGCATAAAGTGCAATGTTATCTCCGTAGCATCACCACAAACATCATCCAAAAATCAGGGTCATATCAACACAAGTATCTCTACATGGAGACCTAATTGACCAACCAAACAATAGAGCTATCCAAGCACCTAAAACATCCATTAAAGAATATGAAACTAATGATGTAAGATCTATAAAAAATACACAAACCAAGTGTGCTTCCAATGGAAAAACCAAGTTTTCAATAAATTCACAAGCCAAGTGTCTTTTCTTCACATGTTATCAGCAACCAACAACCATTGCAACCATGCAACATAAGAAACCATGTAAACCAATGCATATCATCTCCAACACAAGTCCAGGTTGACATCAATGCCAACCATCACTCACCATTATCACCTCATCACAACACTAATGCATTCTCCAACATCATGCTACTAGGTTGACATCAATTCCAACCAAACAACTCATCACAACACCAATGCCAACAATCTCCCCCTTTGGCATTGATGTCAACCCCAACTAGGTCAACCAAAACAACCTCATTCACTCCCCCTTTGACATCAATGTAAAAGGGTTGAACTCATCCAAATAACCATATCTGAATGGTCACTACTCCCCCTCGACACTAGTTGTGTATCAACAAGCAACAACAATCATAACTATCCACATAGTGTGAGCAGCAGCATACAACAACACTCCTCGTGAAAGCATGACAACAAATAGTAGTAGCAATAACAAATTCTCTCTCTCTCTCCTGAAGCAACAACAAAAAACTTTCCATGAGCACCAATATGAACCAGCAACAATAACACTCAAGAACAACATGATCATATGAAATAAGAACCATGAGCAGCAACACTCTTGTCATTAGCAGCATAACATAATTATCAGCAACAACAATGTGATATGAGAAACAAAATATCATAAGCAACAACAACAGCAACAAATCTCTACTCATTAGCACCAACTACATCAACTTCACTCTCATCCAAACCAACAACAACATAGTGTACCTGTAGAAAACCATACCAATAAGATTCAATCTGATCTTGTAATGTACTAAAACAAGATATTGAATCCTTCTACAATTTGTGGAATAAAACATGATTTCACAATCACATAACAAGTTAGAGAAAGAAGTAAATCAATCACACATAACAAGATGTATCTGGGGAAAGCACACTGCCTAAAACCCCGCTATCTTTATATTGTATAAAGTCAAGGATCATGAAACAATAAAATGTTTTCTCTCACAAGAGAAACTCATGCACTCTGCAAATTGTCTCACACTGATCTAGGAAAAATCAGTCAAATAATTAACCAATTCTTAACCTCTGCTCAGCCTGCCTTGCTCACGCATTCTTGGAGGAATTCCCACCCTATTAAATGGTAAATTCCCTTGAATTGATTTTTCAATGCATATTTGGCCTCCACATAACTCTATAATTGACCTGTACAATTTTCTAATTATACAATTGATAGTTATCATCCCTTTAACCTCAGTCTCAACTGAGCATTCCTTAGAAATGACATGAAAAAACTATTTATAGCAAATTATCAGTTAACTGATTGATCACTCATTTTGAATTAAATCATATTTAATTCACTGGACCTATCTCTAGCTCATCTCTCGGTTAGAACTAGTTAAACTTATTTTAACTCAATTAATTGAGTTAACTAATTACAACTCACAAATAATTGTAACTCCGCCCCCTTAAATCATGGGAGAACTTTATATGCCTACTCTCTGGCCCTCAACTTGAATTTCCTAAGCTAAATCAACCTTTCTAACTTAGTTAAATAATACATGTTGTCATGAGATGAAATTACAATTTCTCTTCCAATTTAATTAAGGGAAAATTACATCAGAAACCCCCTTGGGTGTCATTTCTTGTTTCCATTTCAACACTCTCTCTCAACAAGAAATGGATTATCCACTACCTGATCCTTCCTCTGTGGAATTCAAATTTGCTTCTTGCTAGTGCCTTTGTCAATATGTTTGCATCATGCTCCTGCATGGGAATGTACTCTAATGACATAATCTTCCCCTGAACACAATATATGAGATGGTGATACCAGATATCAATATGATTGGACCTGTCCTGGAATACTGGATTAACTGAGAGTTTGATGCAGCTCTGGTTATCATAGTGTATCACTGTCGGATCCATCTGTCAACCAAACAAACCAAGAAGTATCTTCCTCATCCATATGGCCTTGCATGTTGCCTGACTAGCCGCCACGTACTTTGCCTCTACTGAAGTGAGTGCGACTGATCTTTGTTTCTTCTTGTACAAAGAAATTGTTGTTGATCCTATGTTGAAGATGCCCCCTGATGTGCTCTTCATGTCAGATGGACTCCCTACCCAATCTGCATCGGTGAAGCCTTGAATCTTCACTCCCTTTTTTTGTCTGTACCATAATCCATACTCTATAGTGCTCCTGAGGTATCTCAAAACATGCTTCCCCGCCTTCCAAAAGAGCTTGGTAGGCTTAAACATAGCTTGGCTCAGCTTCTTAACTGCGTAGCATATGTCTGGTCATGTGTTCACCAAATACATGAGTGAACCCAAAGGTTGCTTATAAACAATAGCATCCACTACTTCCTTTGAAGTAGCATCCTCCTTCCTCCAATTTCCTATTAGAGGAGTCTCCATGGGTTTGTTTCCCTCCATGTGGAACTTCCTTAGAATCTCCTTGGAATAATTTCCCTGAGATAAAAATAGCTCCCCATATATTTTCCATATTTCCAATCCGAGGAAATAATGCAAGAGCCCCATGTCCTTCATCTCAAATTCTCTTGCGAGATCCTCTTTTCAAGACTTGATGAGTTGCTCACCTATCAGTATCAGATCATTGACATAAAGTACAATAATCAAAACCTTACCATTAACCACAATATTATATAGGTTCGTATCCGCTTCACTCTAGGTGAATCCCAACCCGGTGAAATAGTTGTCGATATGTGTACCAAGCATGAGGTACTTGCTTCAGCCCATACAGTTCTCTCTTGAGTCTGCACATATGTGAATCCCTGTCTAAGGCCTCAAAACCTTCTGGTTTCTCAATGTACACTTCTTCCTCAATAAATCCATTGAGAAATGTTGATGTTACATCCATCTAATGTATCTGTCATCCCATCTGCATTGAGAGTAAAATGATGGATCTAATCGATGAGTATCTTGCGACTAGGGAAAAATTATCATCATAATCAATCTCCTCTACCTGAGAGAACCCTCTAGCCACAAATATAGCCTTGTACTTATCCACACTCCCATATGTTGCATGCTTCACCTTATAGATTCAACTATATCATATAATTGACTTCCCCACTGGTCTTGGGACAACTTCCCATGCATTGTTTCTGATAATGGAGTAATTCTCCTCAACCATGGCATAAACTCACACTAGTTGTTGCCTTATTTCCTTGAAAGAGTATGGTTCTATCTAAATACCTTCGCTCATAAGAGCCATGTATCCAGTGTACCGCTCTAGGGACCTTCTCTACCTGCATTTTGATGTGGGTTCTCCCACATTCTCTCTCGCATCTAGCAATAATATGTCAACCTCTCTGGTGTGCTTCCTTCCATCTCTGGTGGATGGATCTGAATGAGTGGTTTCGACCACTCTTTGTTTCTAAGCTTGTGGCTGCTCCACATCCTGAGATTCATCCTTTGGATCTAAGATCTCCTCAATTGCATGCAACTCAAGCTCCCTCTCAAGGGAAAATCGCATGGATTTCTCTTCATCAAATTTCACATATCTTCTCACCACTATCATCCTGTTTGCTGTAAAATATACCCGATAGTTTTTGGGTATATCATTGTACCCCAAAAATATCCCCAAATTTGATGTTCGCTCTAGCTTCTTCCTAGAATCTTTGGTCACATGGCAATAAACAGATGAAACAAAAATTTTAAAATATGACACATCCGGTATTTTACTTGAAAAAACCTCGTTTGGTGTACTCATGCCAAGTATCTAATGAGGACTACGGTTTTTCACAAATACTGTTGTATTGCATGCTTCCACCCACAGATGCAATGGTAGGCCCTGATCATGCAACATAGCTCATGTTTCTCCCACAATCATTTTGTTCTTTCTTTCTGCAACCCCATTCTATTGTGGGTTATGAGGTGCTATCAATTCTCTTTGAATTCCTTCTGAGGCACAAAATTTCTTGAATTTGTTAGAGATATAATCTCCACCATTTTCACTCCTCAAATCCTTCACCTTCTTCCGTGTATCTTTCTCGACAAGTGCCTTGAACTCACAAAACTTGGAGAACGTTTGATATTTCTTCTGCATTAATAAAATCCAACACTTCCCTTAAAAATCGTCAACAAAAATCACATAATATCTTTGCTTTGTTGTGGAAGTTGTCGAGAAGGGTCCACACACTTCTGAGTGAACTCTCTCAAGTATTGTCGATGCTCGACTTTCCTTATCATGAAAGGTGGCCTTGGTATATGTCTTGATTTTACACCCTTTTCATGTGTCTCTCTATGCGAGTGCACCCTTTGGAAGTCATGTAGAAATATGTTTCATGATATTCAAAGTGTTGTGGTGTAGATGGCCCAACCTCATGTGCCATAAATCATCGATGTCTTGGCTCTCCACCTTCTCTGCTTTAGTGCTAAATGCTGTACAGTATTTGACATCCAGTTTGTAGAGGTTCTTTACTCGAACCTCACTCTTTTTCACCTATCTCGTGGCTTTGAGATGAAGGAACACCTATCCTTCACTAAATATCACATCATAGCCACGATCTCCCAACATAGCAACATAAACCAAAATATTCTTTAAACCAGAAACATGCATGACATATTTTACTATGAGGGGTTTACCTGACACTCGCTGAAAGGTAACTGTACCAACATCGGTAGCGATATACCTCCCATCATCACCCATCTCGATGTGCATGTAGAGATCCTTCTCCTCCAAGCTACTGAAGAATTATTTTTTTTCGATGATTTGGAATGATGCTCCACTATCCAAGTACCACACAGAAAACATCATCGATGACACCATGCATGCGATGAGGGTCAAGTCCAACTCAAACTGTGAAGGCATTGCTTCACTTGTTGCTCCTCCGGAGACTTCTTTTTGTTCTTATTTTGTGGACAATTTGTGGCATAGCATCCATGATCATGACAGTTGAAACATTTCACCTTTGATAAGTCTTGCTTCTTTCCTTCCTTGCCGATATCGGATTTCGAATGTGATGCCTTCCTTTTTCCTTTCTTCACCTTGCTAGCCAAGGTACAGTTCTCCTCATCATCAGTCTTTGACGAGGATCCATCTCTAGTGCTTCGTTGATGCCTTCTTGTACTAATTCGGACCACAGTGGCTCCCAATTTGGTAGTTTCTCCCTCCAATTCAAAGAGTCTTGTTAGTTATGCCAGCTCTTAGGAAGGCCAAAAAGTGCTAGCATCACCAAATAATCATCAAAAACAGTGATTCTGACACTTCCAATCTCATCCCGACATTGAGTGAACTTTGTAGAGTATTTTTGGATCGTATCGCCTTTCTCCCTTTTGATATTTTTGAGTTGTTCTTTCAGCGCCAGCTTCCTGTGGTCACTTCTACTTTGAAACATATCTATCAAGGCCTTCCACATCGTAAATGGAGTTTCCTTTCCATGGATACTTGATACAATATGATCTCGAACTCCCTCTAACAATATCCTTCTCGCCTTTGCCACATTCTTCTTCCATGCAACAAGTTGTTGAGCATCTGTCGCAGTGGGCTGAGGAATATCAGTGTCAGTGAATCCCTTCATTCTGTTGTCCTCCAATACTGCCTCCATCATTTCCTTCCATGCTATGTAATTATAATTTTCCTCAAGTGCATATTTGAGTTTCAAGCCATTAAAAGACATCTTGATCTACTATTGGTCCCGAAGAATGAATCTACAAATTCGATATACTTGTTCAACACAAACTCAATTTCTTCTCTTCTACCGTGATTCTTAGCACTCTGATACCATGTATAAAATCATACCAATGGGATTCAATCTGATCTTTTAATGTACTAAAACAAGATATTGAATCCTTCTACAATTTTCGGAAACAAAACATGTTCGCGTAATCACATAACAAGTAAGAGAAACAAGTAAATAAATCACACATAACAAGATGTATCTAGGGAAAGCACACTTCCTAAAACACCGCTATCTGTATATTGTATAAATTCAAGGATCATGAAATAATACAATGCTTTCTCTCACAAGAGAAACTCCTGCACTCTGTCAACTATCTCACATTGATCTAGGAAAAATCAGTCAAATACTTAACCAATTCACATCCTCTGCTCACCCTACCTTGTTCATGCATTCTTACAGGAATTTTCTCCCTATTAAATAGGAAATTCCCTTGAATTTATTGTGCAATGCATCCTTTGCCTCCACGTGACTCTATAACTTACCTGAACAATTTTCTAATTATACAATTGATAGTTATCATCCCTTTAACCTCAGTCTCAATTGGGCTTTCCTTAGAACTGACATGCAAAAAATATTTATAGCAAATTATTAGTTAAATGATTGATCACTCATTGTGAATTAAATCAGATTTAATTCACTGGACCTATCTCTAGCTCATCTCTCAGTTAGAACCAGTGAAACTAATTTTAACTCAATTAATTGAGTTAGCTAATTACGACTCACATATAATTGTAATTGGACCCCCTTAAATCATGGGAGAACTATACATACCTCCTCTTTGGCCCTCAACTCAAATTTCCTAAGCTAACTCAATATTTCTGACTTAATTAACTAATACAAGTTGTCATGACTTGAAATTACAATTTCTCTTCCAATTTAATTAAGGGAAAATTAAATCAGAAGCCCCCTCGGGTGCCATTTCTTGTTTCCATTTTAACAGTATTGGCAGCAACAAAAAACTATGTCTAATCAATAGCATAATACTGGATATTCTCCCCCTAAGAAACATCATCCTGTAACCAATTCCTTCTAATTAAATGCTACACCTCAAGGACCATGGACAGACAATATAACAGATGACTGAACAAGACCCGTCAACCCATATGAATTGGTTCCCTCATCAATGAATACTAGACATCAAGAACCTCTCTCCAATATGACTATAACCAAATATATGAAATACAATGTAGTACATGGTTGTATAATGAGATACAAGGCTATTAAATGATGACATGATGTACAATAGCCCAAAGATGGTTGCAACAACCCATAAAAATGCCAACTCTCATGACTCACGACATTCCTATCACCAAATCATGACAACATAAACTCGACGACATGAACATTTGATTACATGGCTTCATAGACAATATACATGACAAAAAATGACGCGAAATGAAGCATGCGATTGTTACATGACCAAAACTTATGCCTCTCCCCAAGACATACTCAAATAAACTCATTGACCAGCACTACAAACATTTTGGTCATCCAAAAAGATAATGAAAGATCAACAATATAAATATCAACATGCATATAACCATCCAAGTGCATAAGATAGAGCCATTATCTAGCAACAAATTAACTGATAGCAATAGTAACAAATCATTATGATATATAAGATAGTGAGAAATAATAGCATATATCCATGACATCGATGAGCATAAAACTCCAATCTGTAGCAACAACATAAATATAGCCCGTGAACTTGCAGCAATAACATATGCCTATCATCTTGCATCATTCATGATGCACCAACCAACACATCTATATGATAACAGCAATAATATGTCAAAAATATGTGGACTATATGTAGCAAGAGGCAGTCATCCACTCAAGGTAGAAACATTCAAATTCACATCTCGCATCATAAGATAAGCCTCAAATTATTATGGCAGCAAATCATGAATCATAATAATATAGGTTTATAAATTCAGTCCCTCTTATATTTACTTTTCAATTCAGGGTTCATCTGGTTATTTCAATGTATCATGCAAGGTCTATGAAGACCACATGTTCCCTACCCAGTATTGAGTAGCTAAGAAACACAAGACCCAAAGAAAGCTACGAATTGAGTAACAACAATAAAATAATGTTGGCTTCTAAGTAATAGCAATCCAAAGGGAGGAAAATTCCAATATAACATCAAAATGATAGAACAACAAGAAAAGAAACAATAATCATAAAGTATAAATGATACAACTGTAAAACATACCTATACGATACAATTGTATCCAACAACACAAGTTCGAAAGAGTGGGCCCAACTCTCCGATCAGGGCGGTGGTTGAGAATTACAGACTACATGGAATCACAATATGCTAATATTCTCATTAATTCATAAAATGAATTACAAACTAAATTTATGTTGTTACACGCCAAAGGAAAACCTCCAATATGTGATCTACTCTATATGTGTTATATCCATTTTCTCTCTAATTTGTGTATTTTAAATACACAAACAATAAAGGGAAATTTACAACAAACTGAATACAAATTGATTCCCTTTACAATTTAGCTTGATTACAAAACCTCAGTAAGCAAGATGAGATTTGAGATATCTTTCCATCATGATTCATCTTGAACAAGTCAAATTCGGTATTGTAATTGGAGCAATTTGGAAAACGGCCACAACAGAAAATATAGGAATATGTCCCTTGAAGAACCTTCATTTTCTCTCAATCCATGCATAATTTTGGAAAACTGCTCATTGGAAAACTAATTTGGTCCGTTCTGCACAAAATATGTGTCTCGGATTTTCAAGATTCTTCTTCGTTTGCCAAAAATGTCCAACGCAAAGTTGTCACTTTTTATCCCAATAAATTTTTGAGTTGGAATAATTGATTATGAGTTGAAGATAAAATTTGGAAGAGATCTTGGAGGCTAAAATTACAAGTGATGTTATAACAAATTAATTAATAAACCATTATTGAAAAAATCATGCATACTAATCACCAATTTATTAAAAATAAAGGAGAACAAGTATTACTTATCCACAAGAGCATAAATAACTATGAAATAGAATTATATAATAAATAATGTGATAGAGAATGGTAGAAATGGATGAAATATGTGTCAATAAATGGTAATAATAATGATAAATTAGTGGCCCAACAAACACCTCCAACTAGTATCAACATATCATGTCACTGATAATCATAAACCATATATGCATAATACCAACAATTAAACAACAGATAATAATTATCAACTTGAACTAGCACTAAAAATGTGTAGCAATATTTATCAATAACAAGGCCAGCAACAATAATCCATAATGATATCTTTCAAGAACACCATCAACATAATACCAACCACTAAACTCCACAATGATGTCGACCAACAAGACATAAATGATTGATAATTCAATAATATGATCAATACATCACATCATATGTGGCAAAAACCAATAGCAGTAGAACACCATAATCATGCATATGAAATATAAATCAATCTGAAAATAAAAAATGCATGCAACTCATATATGGCATATAAACTCAAAGAAGTTCTTCTCAACCTATAATAACTCTTGCAATAGGAAATGCTAGATAAATAATCATGAAAAAAATAACATCATCCTCCAAACAATCTCATGGACCATGATGCCATCAATAAACCACTGAAAAAGAAAGCATATGTGATGATCCCCATACATATGTCTCATCTCTACATAATCTCTTGCAACAAACAACTATCATACTATGAAGTCATGCATCATAATTCTCATTCAAACTTTCCAATATGGCAGAATTTTTAATAATTTGCATGTAATCCATAATGCTACCATATGCTCCCCCTGAGACCACGTAGGCCTCAGTTTTTAGTGGGAGTCATTTGCTGCTCCTTTCTTCTCCATATCTTGTGTGGCTGCCCTCTAGCATGTGGAATCCCTTTTATCAAATCATGAGATACTTCCTTGAGAACCTTTGGATGACTTCTTCTTTGTAGATCATCTTTTCTCCTCCATACTTTCTTTGTCTTTAATGGATGGGCTATACCTTTTGTAGGCTTATTTTTACTAGATCTACAAACTAATTCCTTCTGACCAAGGTTACCACACTTGAAACATTCAACATTAGTAAAAATTCTACAGTGGTTTGCATTATCCAACATCAATCTTTGTTTTCTTGCAAAGTATTTGAATTCCATTTCTCTACTGGAAAAAAAAATCAATAACCATAAAATAAATTTGATACCTTTTATTGTAGATTTTGGGACCATAAAAACTTGCATGCTTCCTTTTTATTTTGAAGCATTGCATGTAGTGACTATTATTTGCATGTATTTGTTGATTTCGCTTCCTTGTCTCTTTCTTGACTTCATTTGTGATAGGCTTATGATTTTTTGCTACATGATTTTCCTCTGCTTTCTCCTTCTTCTCTTGGAAAGATTCTCCTTCAAAACCCAATCCAATTTTGATAAGAGGATATTTTTTACTAATAAGGATCTCATCCAAAATGCAGGTGACTTTCTCCAACTTTTGATATTGAGGTAGCTGATTTTTTTCTTTATCAAGCTCACATCTCAAAGAGGCTAATTCCTCTTCTAATTTTGTACAATACTCTTCTCTATATTGCAGTTGATTTTTGAAAATATTGTTTTCGTTGATAATATCTTCATGTGATGTCTCTTGATCAAATAATTTCATATCAATGCTCTCATGGTTTCTCTCACTATCTCCTTGAGAGGAGATTGGTTTTGCTTCTACTATGAATGTAGATTCTTCTGTAATATGTTTCTTTTCTTCAAGAATGGAACGATATTCTTTAATAATATTTGAAATATGAGATCCATCGCTTCCATACATACTATGAAACTTATCCATTATCTCTTTTGCAGTTTTGCAATGACTTACTATAGCAACATCATAATATAATAGGGTCTTCAAAATGATATTTTTGGCCTTCTCATTTGATTCATCATATGTATTATATTCTAATGAGAGAAAAACATCCACATCAAGATCTATGAAATAAGATTTTAATCTTACCTTCCATAGTGCATAATTCGATCCATGAAGTGTGAGTAGTGCATCTACTCCAAAACATCCTTGATATCCCATGATCTACCTTCCAACAATGAATCTGCAACAAAGGAACCATGCTCTGATACCAATTTTTGGAAATGTGCTCACTACTGGGGGGGGGGGGGGAGGGGTTGAATCATAGTTACATTGTATACTTTAAAATTATTTTCCAATTACTAATTCAAAATCACACATTACACCATTAGGAAATTATATCATATTATGCATTAACCAACAAAACAAATACCATGATAATCACATGAAAACCATAACATAATCAAAACAACCACATGCACAAGGGACACAAGGATCTCTGGTGGAAACCTCCCTCCAAGGAAAAAATCACCCTTCATTTCTGATGTTTGTCTGCTTCTAATATTATTAATCAATAAAATCAATTTACATCATTATAGTTGGATATGCCCAACGAGGAAGTTTCTCATATGACATCGACTAAGTGAACTCCCATCCATTAGAGACTCCTATCCCATAAAATCCTCTCCCAACAACCATTGGACTATGAGAATGTTACTTCTTCTTACTAGCTACCTACACCCATAGGCAAGGAACACCTATCCCTTCTTCACCAAGCTAATTTGATATGTTGATCAATAGGACCATATTTCAGAATATTTCAAACTAGGACCCCTGCACAAGACAACAAAAACTTTCTCTCTTTGATAAGATAAATACATAATCATCATCTCAAACAAACAAACCCAATACCTCACTCATACAATGTATTCCAAGGATATGCAACAATCCTACAATCAAATCATCAACTCATCAATCCAATACTCAATCTTTGACTCAAACAAACAACTCACATTGCAACATTTATACACATCAACACATTCAGAACATAGACTTGAAACCCTGTTGCAAATAATGACAACATTCTACAACAATAAGTAATCCATGCACACACAAATTCCATACCATCAAACTATACTAATCTCCAATAATCTATTATCCATGTGTTGCATAACTTCTGCACCTGACTCTGCTAACTCTGTTTTTGGCTGTAGATCAACCTATTCCTTTGTAAACAGTGAGAATTAGCCTCTACATGCATCACACTATGTTCTAATCTAAAAGTTTTATCTCTATGTGTGCACCCCTCAACAAATTCGACCTATGTGCTCTAGGAGGTCACCCTCTGTTCTCTACTAAAATCTCTGCTTTGATCACTCAATCCAAATGGTCGATCTGCTCCTTCTTTTAAAAAAAAATAGCCACTACTCCACTACTTAATCCATTAAAGGCATTCACACTTCAAATTACATTCCCTTATATTGATTTATTTAATTTGAACCTTTAATGAGAATTGACGAACAAGATACATAAATAAAATCAATTAAAAAATATGAGGAGCGCGAGAAATCCTAAGAAAACTTCATCTACAGGCATAGTCACTCCCTTGGTACTACTTCCATGTGACTAGAGCTATAGTCACTCCCACGGGTTTTTATGCATGCAACTATGGCATAAAACCACTGCCACGGGTTGTTCTCCATGTGGCTGGGTAGGGGATAAAGGAAAAACATAGTCTCTTCAACTCATAACTTCCTCCAACTTGTTTCTTGGCTTCTTTGTCATCTGTAAAACCTGTCCAAACCATGACAAGTCTCAAAAACATCTATGCAGACTCTTGAAGAGTGTATACATGAAGTAGTCACCATAATTTCAAATACCAACACATGAGTGAAAAAAATGTATCAAGTGGCATCAAACATGAAGCTCAGATATAGAAGGAAACTTAATACATTATGACAACCTCTGCAACACCCTTAAACATCATTATGAGAATAAAGTAAAAGGTTATATACATAGAAACACCATAAACATCATCCAACAATCAGGGTCATCTCAACACAAGTATCTCTACATGGAGACCTAATTGATCAACCAAACTACAGAGCTATCCAAGCACTTGCAACATCAATCAAAACCTCTAAAACTATTGATGTAAGGTCTACAAAAAATACACAAACCAAGTGTGCATCCAATGGAAAAACCAAGTTTTGAACCAATGCAGAAGCCAAGTGTCTCTTCCTCACATGCTATCAGCAACCAAAAACCACTGCAACCACGTAAACGAAGGCATATCATCTCCAGTACTAGTCCAGGTTGACATCAATGCCAACCAAACAACTCATCACAACACCAAGGCCAACAGTTTAGACCTCAACCCTCATTTGGTACAGAACTTTCAGCATTCTTGAGCATACATCTCAGAACATTCGGCCCTTTTGAAGCAAAACCCTTTTCCCCGACGTAGGATAGACCTCAGCCCTGAGGTAGGAAGGTCTGAACATGTGACAATTTTGCAGCTACCCAAATTTTTGGCCTTGTGATAGAGCTAAAATAGACTTGGACTTGTGGAGTATTTTGACCTTGTAGAGTGTAGACTTATACTCATTTTTGGAGCATCCTCTCTTGTATTTTTTATAGTATAATTGAAGTTATTTTGAAGATATTTTTTAGCATACTTGAAAAAAAAATTGGAGGAGCCTCTCTTGTATCCTTTGAATTAAATTTAAATCTATTTTGAATATAATTTTGTACAAAATTGAAGCAGTTGTTGGAAAAACCTTCAGAGGACTTGTTTTGCAGACTTGGAGGCCTTGCTGGAGAAAATTGAAACATTATTGCAGCAGAATTTTCATGGAGACTTGAGACCATTGTTGGAGTTTCCTTTTGAAGACTTGTTGAGGAAAACTTGAAGCCATTGTTGGAGCTAACTTTTGAATACCTTGTTAAATCATATTTGAAGAAGATATTCTTGTGCAGAATTGGAGACAACCTTGTAGCATACTTGAAGCCTTTGTTGGAGGCACCTCTTGAGGAAGAGTTATAACATATCTTCTGTGCAACTTTAAAGAAATTTTGTAGTAGGAAATTTGAAGCTTTTTGGATCAGTTTGTGGAAATAGTATTGTAGTAGGTTTGAAGGCTTTTTGATAATATTTTGAACAAGTATTATTTTTTCTTTGAAATTTTGAAGTAGTTGAAGGTTGGAGTCTTGTTGAAGATTTATTCAAGGTTGGATAATTGTAAAATACTAGGTTGGAACCTCGACTTGTTGAGAGGATCGGTGTCCTCTGTTTTTACCAAGTTGGTGCTTGGGTTTTTTCAAGGTTGGAGGCTTGAAGGAGTAGGATATTTTGCTGTACAAGTTGGAGCTTGTAATTTGTTATATTCCTCAATATATTCATCAATAAAATTATTTTTTTGTTCTATTTCTTGTGGATTGGTTTATTTTTTGATAAAAATATTAGCTGGCATAATATCACAATTGGAAGAAATACCGATTCACCCCACCCCCACCTACTCTCATTATTTCCAAAAACATCTGCATTGATAAGCCCAAAGGGCATACGTTCATATGAAACAGTTCCCATTTGTGTAGTGAATATGGTTTTGTATTTATCCATTTTCTTGAGGCGTATCTAGTTGTAACTAGAGAAACCATCAAGAAGGGACATCATTTGAGATCCCTCAACTTGTTGCAAAATTAAATCCATATTGGGAAGCAGAATCTTATCTTTCATGCGTGCTTCGTTTAAAGAGTGATAGCCCACACATAAATGAATGTCACCACTTTATTTTTTAATAGGAACTAAATTAACTACCCATTATAAGTATTTAATGAGAAAAAAAACATGAGCGGTCAATAACTTTTCAAGCTCTTTTCTAATTATGGCCTCAAGGGTGGGATTGATTAGTGTTTTCCTTTGCCTGATAGGTTTGGAATCTTCCTTAATTGGAATGGCATGTTGAATTATGCCAAGATCAAAACCATGTAAATCCTTGTAAAACTATCCAAAGACATTGTTAAATTCATGGAAAAGGCACAAGAAGGTTTCATTTTCTTCCTCTAAACATTAGGCTCATATTTGTAAAATGTGTGGTTCCTCAGTAGTCCCAATATTCATAGATATAGTCCCTCCCATTTTTTTTTTACTCCAGGTCATTATATATTTCTTTATTGTTTGACACATTGCTAGGCAAAAAAAAAAATTCAAGGTGTGAAAGCCCTTTGGGGTACTTATTGTCTTTGAGTGAAATAATCTCCTTCTTACTAAAGGGTTTCCCTTGAAATGAGTGAATGCTCTCTTCATTCAAGAATATCTGCCAATCCTCTTCATTGTTTGGTAGATGAGGCCGATATAGTGATTTTAAAATGCATTCATGCCTCTCGAAAAAAATTTGTCTTTAAGGGCTAGCAACATACACAACCAAGAAATCAGACAAGGAATTTAATTCCATGTGAACATGAGTAATGTTAAAAGAAAGTAATTTGGAATTTTCTTTTCCATGAAGCTCGAGTATTTTGCTTAATTAAATTATTAAAAGGAGAACATATGTTTTTTAGTAGATTAAAAATAAGCTGAGAGATGCCAAAAGCGATTAGGTGTTTACAACCCAAGTTGAGGGCCTGTTAAAACTCAGAAACGTTTTCATACAGTCAAATTCAAGTCTGAAGGCGAATCGATGTATATTACCAAGGGAAGAATATAACAAACCTTAGGTTCCATTTCCTTCATTTGGGTATGCATTATCAAAGTGCATATGCCAGACTTGATCATTTTAATTGAAAAGGAAAGGAGGAAGTGATTCTTCCTCAGTGAAAATAAAGTAAATCCATGGTCTTCTTCGATGTAATTAACTTGGGGCTAAAAAAAATGCTCAATATAAGGTGATATGCTTCCTTCCCTTAAAACAATAATATTCTTATCATCTTTAGGAAGGGTCATATGAGTGTCATCCTGATTCAATGGCTCCATAAATGTTTAGAAATTAAAGATGGCTTCAAAAAGGCTCAAAAATCAATTTCCTTGTATTGCAATGAAACTAGTATCAGATCGAAGAGCTCTTCACGAGATTTCCAATGACAGGAATGATGCCTCAATCTAAGTTCGTATGCAAAAGTTATCACTAGTCAAAGTTTTAGTCATACTAAAGAAAAGTCAAATTTCAATCTAAACCAAGGTGCCACGTGGCACTCCCATATGATTCCACATGGCAGAAAAGTCAGCAGGCCTAGTGGGACCCACAAAGCTATTGTGACAGCCCGGTCAGCAAATCAAATAGACCCACTAGCAAGTGACATGGCAGTACCACAAGTCGACACATGGAAAGTAGATGGCATATGATGTGGACCAATGAGACATTGCCACATGGCCCAATCACATGGTGCCACATGGAACCTAAAATTAGTCCCAAGTGGCCTTGGCATGTTGAAACCTCCATTTTATCTTATTCTCATTGTTTTGGGAGTCATTATAATATGGACGTATGATTTCCATATATTATATGGTTTGAAAACTATATTAAAACCAAAATTGGTCTTTAAAAAAATATTAAAGAAAAATTAGGAGTCCATGGGTTTTGATCTCAAAAAATCCCCAACAACAAGTTACTTAATATGACTAGTCGAACCATAGTGCCAACCACACACTTTGTTTTATTCAAACCTCACACTTTATTATAAAATGTCGTTCAAATGGTTCAAAGGGAACCATCAAGAATACATCAGAGATGAGGGTGCAAGTAGGTCAATGAAGTCATGAATCTCAAGAATATTCTAGGAATATTGTCAGAGCATTTGTAAGCGAATATTCCAAATAATATTCTCTATGAGGAATCTTTAAGATTCCCTTGGGAGCTGATTTTTTACGGTGTCAGAATTATGTCGAGTTTATACTCATGCGAACCAGCTTTTCGCTAGGATTTTAATGGTGTAGTTCATTTTCTGATATGAGTAGTATATTTTTCATCCATGTCCAAAGGAGAATCTTGTGAGGAATCTAAAATATTCCTAGGGAGCCCAAATTTGACCGACGTAGAAAGGGGTCGTGTTTATACTCAGATCTCACAGTTTTTCGCAAGGAACATAATGTCGCATGTCGTTTCTTCATCCTAGTAGCTTATTTTCAAGTTGTCCCTAAACATGGAGGTATAAGAAGTATTTTTCCACGTGTTCATTTGATTTTTGTTGATATGATGGTTTGAATTTGAGATCCATGTATGCCACATTGTGAGAGGATCATTGTATGCCATTTTATGTGAGATTGTTGCTTGTCATGTTGCAAGAGAACATCTTGTGAGTGAGAATTATTTGTAGGATAATGTCTCGTGGAGAGGCATGCCACTCTAGATAGAGGGATTCATCTTTGTATTGACAGAGATTGCATCATGTCCTCATCGTCTTCTTTCAAAAACTAATGAATTGGCTTCCCCACTCTTGACACTGGGCCTGAAGACGTAGCCCACTCTAGAAGTAAAATATTTTGGTTGATTCCAGTAGTTGAGAGAATCCGATTCAATTTTGGTATCAGATCAATCTTCTTATTGATGTGAATTATGAGTGTGAATACCAAATATTGACTGTGAAATAAGAAATAAAATGGAGGATCACATATATCTCTACAAGGCCTTTTACAAGATGGCAAGCATGTTAGATAAAATGTATGCATATTATGAGAAGAAAATGGAAAAAGAGGAACAAGATAAAGAGAGAAAAGAATATGATGCTCCATCTTCAGGTGAATATTCTTCTTATTCATCTTCTTCTCACCATTCAAATGAGGATATCAATCAGATCCTTCAAGCAGAGAATTTTGAATTGAGAATACTTCTACAAGAAGTAGAAGAGGAGAAGTAGAGATTGTAGCTTCAATTACGAGCCATGGAAGAGGCCTTGGAAAGGTTGAAGTGCAACGAAGTCTTAGCAAGTACATCATCACTTACCTCAAAATCAAAAATTGAGGTAAACAATGTTGGTAATTATTCAGTTTCATTTTCACATGATGGTATTTCTATTGGAAGCATATAGATACCCATTTCAAGAACCGACATGAGACTCCTTACCAATATGGCGTACACTAAAGGAGAGTGTTTGAATGAAGCAAAAGATTTGAAGCCATTGCTGAAAACATCAAAGAAAGAGGGTGTCGAAAGCACGTCAAAACCTTCCCATGACAGTGTACATTGAAAAAGAAGAGATAAGGCAATCTCTCATCGCTAGATACCAGAGACAACCAAGCAAGGTATAAAAGTCTCAATGTTATAAAGTTAATTTTGATTACAAGTAAATTGGTAATAGTGAACAAAACTTGTGGCATAGACAAAAATGTAGGCTTTGTGGCTTATATAACCATGTGATTGCCAAGTGTTTGAAGAGAATGGCAGAAAGGAAAAGAACAAGACATGTAGACCCTTATCCACATCATGGAAAGAGGAAGGTCTGAAAAAGTATAGAGGAAGAGCAATTTATGTAGCCATTGTGACAAGCATGGAAATCAGAGAGATACATATTGGGAGCTCCATCTAGAGTAGAAGCCAAAACACCAGAAAGAACCCGAAAAGGAACCTGTCAATAAAGCAAATCAACAAGAAATACAGCTACAGGAAGAGATCTCGTCAACCTCATTGGGTAAGAAATGGGTGGCATTTTTAAGTAGTTGATTTTGGCCACATTTTTTAAATCATATGTTGCAAAATGAATGTAAAAGTGATGATGTGTTTTCAATCACTTATGAAAGCAACATGATGATGTTTTATGGCCTCTTTTTGTTAATAGTTGGGGTATTTATTTATGTTATGATTCTGATGTAAACTTGAATAAAGAGTGTGTTATAAACTCTTGGAAAGTATGGGTTTGCTTGGATTATGTAAAGGAACATGTATTTTACAAAATGTACTACAAGTTTGTAGAAAGTACAAGTGTTGGTTTATCACTTATGGCTCTAAAGGACAAAGGTGAAGGAGAAGGAAGTGTGACTTGTTAAGAAACTTGTTGTGCAGACAAGGGAGTACAATAGATTGCATATTGTGCTCATGATTTAGGAGGACCAGAACCTCCTCAGTGGGGCGGAATGATCCAAATGGCTCAAAAAATGCTCAGAAATCAAAGATGGCTTTAGAAAGGCTTAAAAATAAAATTCCTTGGATTGCAATGAAACTAGTATTAGATCGCATATTTCATCACATACTTTCCAAAAATGCAAATGACGCCTCAATCTGAGTTTGTATGCAAAAGTTATGGCGAGTCAAAGTTTTGGTCAAACTAAGCAAAATTCAATGTCAATGTCAACCCAAGGTGCCATGTGGCATGCCCATAGGATTCCACATGGCAGCAAAATTAGCAGGCCTAGTGGGACCCACAAAGCTAATGTGGCAACCCAGTCATCAAACCAAGTGGACCTACTAGTAGGTGACGTGGCGGCACCACAAGTCGACACATGGCAAGAAGGTGGCATATGATGTGGACCAATGAGACATTTCCATGTGGCCAAATCACATGGTGCCACATGGCACCTCATATAAGGCCCAAGTGGCCTTGGCATGGTGCAACCTCCATTTTTTCTTATTCTCATGGTTTTGGGAGTCATTACTATATGGACATACAATTTCCATATATTTTATGGTCTGAAAACTATATGAAAACCAAAATTGAGTTTTAAAACCATATTAAAGAAAAATTAGGAGTCCATGTATTTTGAACGCAAAACCTTCCCAACAACATGTAACTTAATATGAGTATTCCACCCATTGTGCCAACCACACATTTTTTTTTATTCACCCTCACACTTTGTTATAAAATTATATTCAAATGGTTCAAAGGGAACCATGGAGAATACATGAGCAATGAGGGTGCAAGAAAGTCAATGAAGTCATGAATATCAAGAAGATTCTAGGAATATTGTCAGAGCATATGTTAGGGAATATTCCAAATAATATTCTCTATGACGAAACTTTGAGGAATATTTAAGATTCCCTAGGGGTTTTTATGGTGTCAGAGTTTTGTCGAGTTTATTCTCATTTGAACCGGTTTTTCTCCAAGATTCTAATGGCATAGTCCATTTTCTGATATGAGCAACATATTTTTTTTCCATGTCCAGAAGAGAATCTTGTGAGGAATTCAAATGGTTCCCGGGGAGCCCAAATTTGACCGAGGTAGAAGGGGATCATGTTTATACACAAATTTCACGATTTTTTGCAAGGAACAAAATGGCGCATGTCATTTCTTCATATGAGTAGCTTATTTTCAGGTCGTCCCAAAACATGGAGGTATAAGATGTATTTTTCCATGTATTCATTTTATTTTTGTTGATATGATGGTTTGAATTTGAGATCCATGTGTGCCACATTATGAGAGGATCATTGTATGCCACTTTATATGAGATTTTTCCTTGTCATGTTGAAGGAGAATATCTTGTGAGTTAGAGATATTTGTAGGAGAACGTCTCCTGGAGAGACATACCACTCCCAATAAAGGGGTTCATCCTTGTATTGATAGAGATTACATCATGTATTCATCATATTCTTGCAACAACTAATGAAGTGGTCTCCCCACTCTTGACACTAGGCCTGGAGATGTAGTCTACATTAGAAGTAAAATATCTTGGTTGATTCTGGTAGTTGAGATAATTTGGATCACATCCAAAGACATGTACCCACGGGTTCTAGTTTTCTAGGCTCTACCAAGGATGATCGAATAGTAACTCACTGGCATATCCACACTAGAGAATTTGGCGGAAATTCCGACGGCCAATTCGTCGCTATTCCGACACATATCCGTCGCAAGAGCGACAGTTAGGGGGCGGACAAACCGTGGTTTGTCCTGCCGTCGTCGTTCCGACGCAAGCAAAAAGTGTCACACTATCGACACTTCTTCCAACGTTCCGAACCGGCATCACTCTTCCGACGTCTCACAAACCGTCGCGCCTCCGACGTTTGAAAACTGTCGCACTTCCAGTGAAATGTGGTTCGACGTTTTTGACGTCGTTCTTCCGACGCTCATAAACCGTCGCAGTTCCGACTAAACGTGGTCCGACGTTTTGGCGTCGCTCTTCCGACGCTTGTAAACTGTCGCAATTCCGACTAAACGTGGTCCGACGTTTGGACGTCACTCTTCCGACGTCTAGAAGATGTCGTAATTCCGACGATATGTGGTCCGACGTTTGGAACGTCGCTCTTTCGACGTTTTCATACTGTCTCTCTTCCGACGTTTCTGGGTTGTCGCAGTTCCGACGTCTACAAGGCGTCGGTAGACCGACGGAGGGTTCAATTTAAAAAAAAAAATTTAAAATTTTAAAAGACGAGAAACGCTGTTTTGAAGATATTATATGAAGTAAAACAGTCCATGAAAGTGAAATAGCAGTATGTAGAATAGTAATGCAACAGATAGAGTACCGACGTCCATTGTTCCAAATACAAATTAAAGTACCCAAAACCCTACAACAGTGAAGTAAAACAGTCCATGAAAGTGAAGATATTATATGAAGTAAAACAGTCCATGAAAGTGAAGATATTATATGAAGTAAAAGAGTCCATGAAAGTGAAGATATTATATGAAGTAAAACGAGTCCATGAAAGTGAAGATATTATATGAAGTAAAACAGTCCATGAAAGTGAAGATATTATATGAAGTAAAACAGTCCATGAAAGTGAAATAGCCGTATGTAGAATAGTAAAGCAACAGATAGAGTACCGACGTCCATTGTTCCAAATACAAATTAAAGTACCCAAAACCCTACAACAGTGAAGTAAAACAGTCCATGAAAGTGAAATAGCAGTATGTAGAATAGTAAAGCAACAGATAGAGTACCGACGTCCCTTGTTCCAAATACAAATTAAAGTACCCAAGACCCTACAACAGTGAAGTAAAATAGTCCATGAAAGTGAAGATATTATATGAAGTAAAACGAGTCCATGAGAAATTGAAGATATTATATGAAGTAAAACCGAATCCATGAAAGTACAGATATTATATGATAAAACGAGTCCATGAAAGTGAAATAGCGATATGTAGAATAGTAAAGCAACGGATAGTACACGACGTCCATTGTTCCAAATACAAATTAAAGTACCCCAGACCCTCAACGGTGATAAAACGAGTCCATGAAAGTGAAGATATTATATGAAGTAAACGGCCATGAAAGTGAAATAGCAGTATGTAGAATAGTAAAGCAACAGATAGAGTACCAACGTCCATTGTTCCAAATACAAATTAAAGTACCCAAAATCCTGCAACAGAGAAAAACGCTAATCATGTGCGGAGTGTTATATGTCCAAAATATAAAAAGACTATCGGACCATATCAATAAACCAGCAACATAGTCCAGCATCGCTAGTTTTGAAGGCAGAGTGATAAACATTAATCATTTTTTTTTTCACAAGAGAAAAAACGATGTTTTCGATATCAAGCACATAGAAAGCAATCCACGCAGTCCATGAAATCAATTCATTTTCACATCGGGTGGAACCCAAACATACATCTGAAAGAGTAAGTCACAGACAGGTGATGAAAAATACCCCATGTCACATACGAGGACTTGATATAAAACCCGATGTGGTCCACATGGAGATTATCGACAATGCAGAACCTTCACAAATATGCCCGGGAAGCATCTATAAGAAAGTCAAATAGAAGTATGCAGAATAGTAAAACAACAGATAGAGTACCGACGTCCATTGTTCCAAATACAAATTAAAGTACCCAAAATCCTTGAACAGAGAAAAACGCTAATCATGTGAGGAGTGTGATGTGTCCAAAATATAAAAAGACCACTAGACCATATTAATAAACCAACAACATAGACCAACATCGCTAGTTTTGAAGGCAGAGTGATAAACATTAATCATTTTTTTTTCATAAGAGAAAAAACGTTGTTTTTAATATATTATATGAAGTAAAACAGTCCATGAAGTCATTACATTTTCCATCTTAAGATTGGAACCCAAATATCCATCGAGAAAAGTGGAAGTCCCACCCCAGAAAATGATGAAAAATACCCCATGTCACATACGGCGACTTGATATAAAACCCGGTAACAGTCCACATGGAGATTATCGAAAATCGGAGAAAGCATCCAAATCTGCCCGAGGCATCCATAAGAAAGTGAAATAGCAGTATGTAGAACAGTAAAGCAACAGATAGAGTACCGACGTCCATTGTTTCAAATACAAATTAAAGTACCCAAAATCCTTGAACGAGAAAAAACGCTAATCATGTGAGGAGTGTGGTATGTCCAAAAAATATAAAAAAGCCATCGGACCATATCAATAAACAACCAACATAGACTTGACATCGCTGGATTTTGAAAGCGAAGAATGATAAACATTAATCATTTTTTTTTTCAAAAGAGAAAAAACGATGTTTTGAATATATTATATGAAGTAAAACAGTCCATGAAATCATTACATTTTCACATCTGAAGATTGGAACCCAAATATACATCCAGAAAAGTGGAAGTCCCACCCCAGACAGTGATAGAAAAATACCCCATACGGGGACATGATATAAAATCCGGTAACGGTCCACATGGAGATTATCGTGAAGCGAGAAAGCATTCAAATATGCAGAGGCATCTATAAGAAGAGGTAAATAGTAGTATGTGAAGCAGTCAAACAACGGATAGAGTACCGGCGTCCATTGTTCCAAATACAAATTAAAGTACCCAAAATCCTTGAACGGATCGAGAAAAACGCTAATCATGTGAGAATTCAAAGTAAAGTTAATCTATTAACATTGCGAATAAAATTAGAAGTCAAAAACATTGCCTGGCCATACTCATGGAAAATTTGTCATCAAAAAATCAAAAAATTAAGAAGACTACCCTCATACGGGGAAACCAGCCTTGAACGTTTAATTTACAGAATTCAAAAATATTACTTAAAGGTCCGGCCAAAGCAATTGGCATGTGTAACGGCCCAATTAGCGGGCAGGCCTACGGACCTCAAGCTATTAACCAAACTACTCCTCCGGTGGTTCCTCCACGGTTCGGCACCATCCTTCAGAAGGTCCAGGATCGCTAGGTGCTTCCTCCACATGCATGCCACGGCTCCCCTCTTGAAGGCCTGAATGCTGGCCAGATTTTTCTGAGCTCAGACCTGCCGGACGGGTGCATTCTTCCTCTGTTTGGGCCTCCTCGTGGAAGACCACAGTGACTAAAGCCGTGATTCGTGGGAGGTTGAGAGATAAATTAAAGGAAAATTGCGCAGTGCACGTCATTGGAGAAGGTGAACTAGCGGTGGGGAAGCGAGGAGTAGGGGAATCCATACGGTGGCCAGATCCTACAACCCTGACCCCGCCCACTCCTAGTATTTGGATATCGACCTAAGTAATAATCACTGGACTGGCCGGAAGTCGACTCTGTTGAGGGGCTGGAGGGAGCGCGCCGGGGTTGACCTCTAGTGCTCCCCCTGCGGCAACACATCCTATGACGCACGCAAGGCATGGGTGCAATCTCAGGCGCAGTGGGCACAAGAGAAGAAGAAGCAGAATTCCAATTAACAGAGGAAGACAGACAGAGACAGAACCGAGAGAAATGGAAATATGCAGCAAAGTCTAGGCAGAAGTTCCGCTGGCCACTTCTCATTATCG